>VYZP01035243.1:53304-80233 GCA_013400635.1 Hypocryptadius cinnamomeus | reverse complement strand
CTGGAAGAACAGTATTTGAACATTTTTAAAAGCTTTTGCTCTTGAACTGAATATCCTACAAGGGAACACATGCTGCTGCTTATTACGAGCCTGGCTTTGACAACTGTCTTTGTTTAAATGTGGTTTTTGTATTCGTGTCAAATTATAACATCATGTTAAATTGGTTGACTTTTTCTAATTCCAAGGATGTTGGTAAGGAAGAGGAGAGACTCAAAAGCTGTGAGTTTTACTGCCAGCTCTGCCACACTTTTCCTTGTGTTTTTGGCACACCTCTTCAGAAAAAAACTTCTTTTCCTTTTCTCTCTCAAAAGGGGATACTAATATTTACCAGCTGTTCAGCAGTGTTGGTGTGATTAATTCATTAACCTTTGTACAGCCCTTTGGGAATCTTTGGTGTTGTGGAGCACAATGCAAGACCCCAATGGACTGTTAAAATTCCTTTACTGCTATTTAGGGCTGGAGACACATCTCACTGAGAATGAAGACGAGGTAAATCCTCCTGACCCATCCTGTACCTGCTCTCATGAACATTTGAGGATGATAATCTGAGATAGGCACTGATGTGACTTAACTGAACGTTAAACTTTGCTAACAAGTGTTTATTTTCATTATTAATGCAGGTGAATTAAAGGAAATCAAACAGGACATCTCCAGTCTTCGCTATGAACTGTTGGAGGATAAGTCCCAAGCAACAGAAGAGTTGGCAATTTTAATACATAAACTCAGTGAGAAACTAAATCCTAATATGCTGAGATGTGAATGATTCAACAAAGGAACCGTGGCTTCGACTACAGCACAACTATTTATTGGCAATAATATTTCAGTATCTTATACTTGAAAAAAAATATATTGTAGATTTTTAGCACTAAATAACTTTATGTACAGCTTCTCTGGAATTTAGTCTTAGGAACTTTTATTAACTCACCACAAAAAGATTGCTCTCTTCATTTTAATTGTCTAAAAGCAAGAACTATCATAACTTTTTTTTTTTTGCATTTATGCATTAAAAAGGTATAATGGTATCGATTGCTGATATTTTAACAGGTTTATGATTACATATGGAGAATTCTTTGCACTAAATTTGCAAGACAAAAAATTAACAGATACAGCGTAATGCTCTGTTCCTTGCAGTGTCCAGGTACAAAATAGGATTTTTCATACTACAATAAACCAACTAGAGATGAGTGGAGGATTACTTGAAATCTTTGTTCTTTATTAGTGGTGCTAGTAACGCGTGTAAGCCCAGAACTCATGGTTATGACCACAAGGAATTGCTGAGAACCAGGTAAGTGGGAATGTAATGGCAGCAGCGCTATTTAACATGTCTGTGTGTACACGTACCCGCACCGACTCTTTCTTAATTCAGTGTACTTACACTGCGGAGAGTAAGGATTTTTTTTTTTTTTAACTCAGACCCCGTGCAGGGCAGGTATTTTTGGCTTCGTTGTTAAACAAACCATTCCTCCCGTACGCTTCGGCACCGAGCCCGGCATCCCCATCGGGGCCGTTCCCGCGGGAGCCGCCCCGGGGCGCCCCCGGCTCTGCCCGCCCCTCGCCCCGCCCCGGCGCATTCCAGCCAATCGCAGCGCCCGTCTGGCCGATGCCCCGCCCCCGCCTGCCCGCCCAGCCAATGGGAGGCGGGTCCCGCGCGGAGGTTGCCGCGGTGACGGGCGGCGGGCGCGCCGTGCCCGCGGGAGGGACGCGCGTCCCGCGGGAGCGATGGAGCCGAGCCTGGCACGCGTGGATTACCTGCAGGTGGGCACGGCAGCGCCCCGGCAGCCCCCGGCAGCGCCCCGGCAAGGGGACGAGGCGGCACGGCCCGCCCGGAGCCCAGGGGCGGCCGGGTGACAGGGCCTGCGAGCGGCCTGAGGCGCGTCCCGGCGCTCCGGGCCCCGCTCTGGAGCGTCTCTTGCATCCACAGGTGGGAGTCACGGCGCAGAAGACGATGAGGCTGTTGCCCGCCTCCGGGAAGAAGGCCACGCAGAAGGTACCGACCGCCTGGTGCTTCGCTGCCTCTCCTGTCCTGTGCCTCATCCTAGCGTTAATCATCTCCAGAGTTTCCTTAGATATAGGACGTCATAGGGAAAGACTATGCAACCCCATTTTGGGGGTTTGGAAAAACTTTTTTGGAAAAAAAATAGAAAAAAAAATCTGAATTTGTAATTGGAAAACTTCAGAACCGGGAAGGAATTTTTGTAGTTTACGGCATTGCTGAAACCACAAGGGTTTCAGCATATTTTCACATATTTCTCTATTTTGGTATTACTAACACTTAAGACTAGAGGAAATGGCCTGAAGCTGAGGCNACTGCGGAGAGTAAGGATTTTTTTTTTTTTTAACTCAGACCCCGTGCAGGGCAGGTATTTTTGGCTTCGTTGTTAAACAAACCATTCCTCCCGTACGCTTCGGCACCGAGCCCGGCATCCCCATCGGGGCCGTTCCCGCGGGAGCCGCCCCGGGGCGCCCCCGGCTCTGCCCGCCCCTCGCCCCGCCCCGGCGCATTCCAGCCAATCGCAGCGCCCGTCTGGCCGATGCCCCGCCCCCGCCTGCCCGCCCAGCCAATGGGAGGCGGGTCCCGCGCGGAGGTTGCCGCGGTGACGGGCGGCGGGCGCGCCGTGCCCGCGGGAGGGACGCGCGTCCCGCGGGAGCGATGGAGCCGAGCCTGGCACGCGTGGATTACCTGCAGGTGGGCACGGCAGCGCCCCGGCAGCCCCCGGCAGCGCCCCGGCAAGGGGACGAGGCGGCACGGCCCGCCCGGAGCCCAGGGGCGGCCGGGTGACAGGGCCTGCGAGCGGCCTGAGGCGCGTCCCGGCGCTCCGGGCCCCGCTCTGGAGCGTCTCTTGCATCCACAGGTGGGAGTCACGGCGCAGAAGACGATGAGGCTGTTGCCCGCCTCCGGGAAGAAGGCCACGCAGAAGGTACCGACCGCCTGGTGCTTCGCTGCCTCTCCTGTCCTGTGCCTCATCCTAGCGTTAATCATCTCCAGAGTTTCCTTAGATATAGGACGTCATAGGGAAAGACTATGCAACCCCATTTTGGGGGTTTGGAAAAACTTTTTTGGAAAAAAAATAGAAAAAAAAATCTGAATTTGTAATTGGAAAACTTCAGAACCGGGAAGGAATTTTTGTAGTTTACGGCATTGCTGAAACCACAAGGGTTTCAGCATATTTTCACATATTTCTCTATTTTGGTATTACTAACACTTAAGACTAGAGGAAATGGCCTGAAGCTGAGGCAAGGGAGATTCAGATTAGATATTAAAAAAAATATTTTACTGTTAGGATGGTCAAGCATTGGAATAGGCTGCCCAGGGAGCTGGTGGAGTCACCATCCCTGGAGGTGTTAAAGAGATGTCTGGATCTGGCACTGGGTGCCATGGTTTAGGGGTTACAGTAATAATGACAACTTGATGGTGGAACTTGATGATCTTAAAGGTCTTTTCCAACCTTGATGGTTCTATAGAATATTTATTTTTAAGTATTTCTTAATTAAGGAAACCTTGTGAGGGAAACTCAATAAAAACAGCTGCATTTTTTTCCCTTCAGTAATAAAGTCTTAGTGTGAAAACACAACTTTTCCCAAATACGTCTTCGCCTCATGGTTGCTGACGTTTACAAGTAGAAGCAGGAAAAGGACTCTAAATGCCTGTACTTGAGCTGCTGTTCAACTATCTATAGCATTTTATATAGATCTTTAAAGTATTCTCCCATATGTAATTAAGTACTGTAGAATTTTGAGTCCTTAAATATATGAAAATATCATTAATTTTATAATAGAGAAACTATTTACAGTAGCATGTAGTGACCAGGCGAGGGGGAATGGCTTCAAACTGACAAGAGAATAGGTTTAGATTAAATATTAGGAAAAAATTCTTCCCTGTGAGGGTGGTGAAGTACTGGCACAGGTTACCCAGAGAAGCTGTGACTGCCCCATCCCTGGAAGAGTTCAAGGTCAGGTTGGATGGAACTTGAGCAACCTGGGATAGTGTCCCTGTCCATGGCAAGGGATCTTTAAGGTCCTTTCCAACCCAAAGCATTCTGTGATTCTATGAATACAGGAAGAGCATTATGTAAAACCCCAGCTGTGTGTGTTATAAAAAATAACAATGTATTATACTTTTGAAGGTGGTTGTTGGAGATCAGGATGGGGTCGTTACGTGTTTTGGCATAAAAAAGGGTGAAGCTGTGGTAAGTGGAAATGTTCCATTGAAAATTTTGTTTTTGGAAAGTTCTTCCTAGTGAACTTTGAAAGTTCATTTTTTTATTGATGTGGCAAATAAGATGCCAGTGGAAGGTGTCTAGGTAGACATCAGTCTGTGGACTGATGCCTAACTATGGTGAGGGCATGCTGATCTCATGCCTGGTCAAGCACAGGATTCTCCACAGTTACAGAGTCAAAAACTAATGCGGGGAAAAAAAGTAATTTCCACATTTTGCACTTCAGCTAAGTTGGGTTTAAACCTGGGCACATACACAGTTATTGTAATGGGACAAAAACCTGCAGAGATTCATTAAATCACCTTAGGGATGTGGACAAACTGATTGCTTTTTATGCCCAGCTTAATAAAAAATTATTTTCTTTCATGGGTTTTCTTCTCCAGGAAGTTGATGGTTAGCTCATCAGTATTCTATAGCAATACAAATAAATCAGTGTAGACTTCTGGAATAAGAATGTAACATGTGAGAGGGAAGGAGTATGTATGTGTGTTGTTCTTTAAAATAAAAAACAAACCACAAACAAAACAGCTGACAGCAGTGTTGAATTTTTCCTATGGATGAATTTATAACAATGAAGTAATGAAGTTTTAATTTATTGTGTTTTAAAGCTTTTTGTATGTATTTACTGATAAAATGCTTGATTGCTCTGTGATTCTGAAGATAAATATGCAGATTATTTTTGTGTACAACCCGTTGCATCTTGGTTTGCCAGAAACTGTAAAGTAAATCTTATTCTTTATGTTAAAAGATTACCATAAATATGATATTGTGATGATGAAAAATTGCTTTTCTGTTGACAGCCAGTGTTCAAGACACTACCAGGACAAAGGATCTCCAGACTGGAGCTGGGAGGAGCTCTTAATACACCACAAGAGAAAATTTTTGTGGCTATAGGATCCGAAGTCAGAGGTTTCACAAAAAGAGGAAAGCAGTTTCTTTCCTTTGAAACTAACCTTACTGAAAGCATCAAAGCTATGTATGTATGATATTTTGCATTTTTTGAGAGCTGTAGCAGATTGTTAGTTTATGATTTTATGCAATACTTTTAAGCATATTGTGTAGGTGACACTAAGTGCCAGTCCAGCTTCAGCTTGTGCTGCAACCTGTAGGAGGAATTTGGAATATCATGGAGAAGTCTTGGAAGTGTGGGGGGAATTGGGAGTGGTCTGGAGGTACTCACAGCAGTGCAAAAATCTGTGTGAGCAGAGCTGGGGTTATTGCCACAGTGTGTCCTGTCCACACAGGTCCTGGAGCAAAATCTTTTTTGGATTGTGTTGTAAGATGCTGCCGTAGACAAATCAGCATAAAAAAAAAATAATAATGAAATTTCTATAAAGATATTCTTAGGGATTTACTTGAAGACAGAGTGGAAATGTGAGAGCTGTAGAAACTACGTGGTTTTAGTGTTTTTAAGGAACCCTAAAAGCTGGAACAGCTTGCAGGGCCCCATAATACTTTGGTGCTGCAAGCATAGTAAGGCATAAAAGCATAAAGGACTCTTGCTGCAGCAAGATGCTACAGGAAGTGTTTTCTTCTCCTCAGGTACATCTCAGGAGCAGATCTCTTCCTCTGTGCAAGCTACATCTATAACCATTACTGTGACTGCAAGGACCAGCACTACTTCCTATCAGGAGATAAAATCAACGATGTTCTCTGCCTTCCTGTAGACAAAGTGAACTGCATCACACCGGTGCTTGCGTGTCAGGACAGAGTGCTCAGGGTGTTGCAGGTTCAAATGCCTCCTTCTTTATGTTTTATGTATGGATGCTATGGAATTGGACCAATTGTTAAGGGAATAGATATCAGCATGGCTTAAACATCATAAGGATCAGTGTGTTGTGCCTTACTTGGGACTGCTGTTGCAAGTGCATTCCCTTTGTGCTGTTTTTTTAAAGGAAAATCATTATCATAAACTTGTAAAAAATGAGGATTAATGAAACCATTAAAAGCCATATAAGCAGGCTTTGGAATTCATAGGTGGAAGCTGATGACAAATTGGTCCCTTTTAACTAAAAGTGCTCACCTGTGCATTTAATTTCCTGAAGTTTTATCACTTTGGGAATTCTTGCTCTCATCAATTACTCTTGGGACAAGCCTTGAGTGATACTGAGCGGTTTAACAAATTAAATTACCAGATGAGTTCCTGGATCATTTTTAATGATAATAACATATCAAGAGTCCTGCATTTATTTCTACAGACTTCACCCTGGTTTTGGCTTAGAAATGGTTTTCCCATAGGAGTTTGAATAAGTATATCTTACCTTTTAGTATGATCCCTAATAATTTTGTCATTGTGTGACATTGTTGTCAGTATGTGGCTGGTGTTTTGGGGTTGTTCTCTTTTTTTCTTGTTTTGGTTGTGGGTTTTTTGGGTTTTTTTTAACAAATTCATTGAATATTGTTTTCTTTGTCTCCAGGGATCTGATTTGCTGTATGAAGTAGAACTTCCTGGACCACCTACGGTTCTTGCTCTGAGCAATGGAAATGGGGGTAACAAGACTTTGAATATACACATAATTAATAATACTGTTTTACTATATTTTTAAGATTTTGTACCTTGTCTTTGTTAGTTATTTTATCTTGATTTTTAAGCTGATGTTAAAAATGCAGCAAAAATATGACTATGTGAGGTATTATTTTTACATATAAATAAACATAGAGATATGACTGTTTTAGACAGTTCTAAATTATATTCACATTTAATTGAAGGCCTCTTACTACTGAGATCTGAAGGGTCTCATTGTGTAAAAACAAACTGGACTTTTGGGGGCCATGTCCAGATTTTGGGTTTGTGTTTCCCTTACACATGGATTTCCATAACTGGAATGCATGGATGGATGAGAATATTGAGTAGAGCTAACATAAAGTGAGACTGGAAGGTTCAAACTTAAAATAGTTTTGATCATCCTTCTTGCTAATCTGCTCTAACCTCATAGAAATCGCTTTAGGGTGTTAATCTGGTGCTTAATTTAGTTTCAGTTAGATTGTGTGACAAACATCCAGAGCTGGTTTGGAAAAGTAGTTCTTAGTTGCTGAAATTTTGGCACAACATTCACTGCTGGGTGTGTGTTGTTAAAGGATTTCCCTGTTTTTCTTCTGTAAAGTCCATTGAATAGCCTTTATAGTTCAGCCTAACTTTGCTGAAATATATAGTAATAGATTTTGACTGGTTTTTAGGCAGAACTCAAGTGCAGGGCTGCAGCCAAACACAGAATAGTGATAGCCACAAGGAAATGATCAGGATGGGTGCAGTTTTCATGGATTTGTTTTCAGGTTTGAAGCCTGACAGTTCCATTGCATGTCACTAATTCAGTGTTTTCTTTTCCCATGGGCTGGAGAGTGTAACTACACAACATTTTGAAGTTGGTGTACTTGATTTTATCAATTCTAAATTCAGTTTCTGTGTTCAGGTGATTCTGGGGAAGAAATTGTGTATGGGACTTCTGATGGGAAATTGGGTCTCACCCAGATTACTGGTACCAAGGCAATACCAAGGTGGGAAATTGGAAATGAAAAGAAGAGAGGAGGTACGTGATGTGTCTCAATTTCTCACTCTTTAGCTTTCCAGCATACCTGAGGCTTTGTTAAGTGTAGGGTAATCAGGAAATCTTATTCATAGATAACTTTGGAGGCATGTTGTGATTATGTCAGTATGTGATATTAATATGACTAAGGTCTGTTTCATTCTTCTGATTTTCTGACCAATAATTTGAATCAGTTTGTGTTGCTTTGGATTTTTTGTTCATATAATTTCCACTATTCTAGCAAACTTTTGTTTTTATGCTATTTTTAAAGTGGTGTTTGTAAAACAGTGTTGATTCAAATACGATTGATTGAGATGGTTTTCATTTTTCTGCTTCTAAGTGTGTGCATATATTTGGCAAACATACCTGCCAAACTTAAGAGATGTTCACTGGTTTTAAGGTCTCTAAAGAGTCATAATAAAGGATTTTGTTTGAAGGTGGAATGTGTCTCCACAATAACTGATCTAAACTTTCTCAGTTTTAGCCTTGGTTTGCTGCTTCTGGAACATCTGTTAGCCTCTACTGCTTTGTAAAGGACAAGATCAGGAATGCAATGTATAAATACATTTTTATTTAATTATAAGAGTTATCACCACATTATTTACTTAAAATATCCTTAGTCTTTCTGTGAAATATGGAACCAAAAAAGTTAACCTTGAATCTGAAGCACAGGGGAGGGACTTCAGCCTCGAGGACTGATCCAGAGATCTCATTAATAACACCTTAAAAGGTGGCCAGGACTCTCTTTCCGTGTAACTGAGTGTGCCCTGTGTACTATTGTATCATAAACTAATAAAGATGAAGCAAGTGGCTTTGTTTTCTTCTTCATTAGGTATTCTGTGCATTGATAGTTTTGACATTCTGGGAGATGGAGTTAAGGAATTACTTGTTGGGCGAGATGATGGAATGATAGAGATTTATAACTTTGAGAGTGCTGATGATCCTGTCCTTCGACATGATTATGTAAGTCCTCATTCTTCATACTCTACTAGAAAAAAACCCATTAATTAAAAATAAAAATCTGTGTTTCAAAACTTATATGATCATTACTGCTAAAATATGTGGTTTAGTTGTAATTTGAGGTTGGTAAAATTGACAATATGAATTTGAAATCAGTATGGTAACATGTAAGAACCAGAAAGTGAAGTAGTTGTGATTTGAGCAAAAATCAAAATAATGTAGAGTGTGTGTTAAAGTTTTGGCTCAGTTGACTGCTGGGTGAAACCTACTACAGAGTTGCTCTCTGAGTGAAAAACCCGAGAGTGTTGTGTATAGTCTGTGATTTACAGGTTAATAAATGGAAGCTGCCAGGGCTTCACTGAGCATAATTACTTTGGTTATCAATTGTTTAAACTAGTAATTGGATCCAGAGAGATTATTCCACTTCAGTCAGATCAGTCAGATTGCTAATTTCTGCTGGAAAAAACACTATCTATTAGTGTTTTGCTTTCAGCTTTTCAGTATGTTTGCTCTGTAGAGTAGAATCTTCTAAAAACTTCTAAAATGAGTGCAGTGATATTTCCCTCTGCTTAAATGTGTTTATTTGAAGGCTTTATCAGAGAGCATTGCATCAATCCAGGGTGGCTGTGTGGGAAAAGATGGCTATGATGAAATTTTAGCAGCAACATACTCAGGTAAGCTTCATATTGTTGACACAATAAATCCCATGTGTTATGAGGTGATAAAATGAAGCAGGTTATGTTGTTAGTGCAACTCATGTCTCTTAAAATTTTGTGTTGAAAAGATCTCTTCTGATTTAATATTTACACTTTAAAAAAGTTTCCTACATTTAAACTGTGGGAGTTTTATATCTTAAGATATTCATCATGTGTAACACAGTGATTGACTATATTTTGGTGTAAACTGCTGCCTTAATGTGATGAATTAATGAGTATGTCTGAAATAATTATTTATGACTTTTCAATATATATGAAAAATGTTGATATACAAGCATGGTTTTATTTTATTTTTCTGTCTTTTGTGTAATTTCATTCCTTTTCAGCTTCACAGTGCTTTAAAAGGGGTTGATTTTGATTTTAGTAGGAAATAAAGATCCCCCATGTGAGGCATCTCAGCAGCTCCTCTGTAAGTCTCTGTAAGGCCTGTCTGTGACAGAGGCCGTGATAAACATGCTGCATATGTCAGCTGCTGGGAGCTAAAACAGTGCTAATTCTCTCCCTTTAGTTATCTTCAGTGCTAAAATTTAACCTATTGAAACTTCTTGTAATGAAAATCCTGTCATTTGGCAAGAAACAATCCTCAGTCAATTACTGAGAAATAATGGTGTTCCAAGTACCTCTTCTAAACATTTTTGAGTGATCAAAAGACCCTTGCACCTGACCTCATATGAAGTGGTTTGGTATGATTGGCAGTACTTGGTACTGTTGCTGCCTGAGTCCTGTGTGGCTTCTTTTAGTGGGAATATTGTAAAGATCCGTGGATCATAGAAGGAAGGGAAAAAGTGAAAGCCCGTGTTCCCTTGTGGGCTTTCAAAGGTGAATTCTGGTAGGATGTGCACTAGACTGGTGTTGGCAGGGAACCAGAGCTATAAACACCCATTCATCTCTGCAGATCATGCCTGAGGTAACAGAATATAATCAATTTGTATTTGCTTTTAGAAATAAATGTAATTTACTAAGCAAAAGTATAACTTTTTCCAAGCAGCAGCATCCAACCTCTAAGGCCACTGAGCAACATTCAGTTTGCTATAAACACATTGCACAGCTTTTGTTTTGTTTTCAGTACTGCCAGTAATTCAAGGTTTTGTCAGAAAAAATCCAGATACTCAGTTAAAAACTGTTAAAGTGGAATTTATTGCTCAAAGTACTTAATGAAAAAAAAGTAATGTTTTCCAGTTTAAGCATGAAACCCATAAAAAATGGTGCTCGGTGTCTAGGATTAATCCTACAAAAAAGGATTGAATTGGGCTCAATTCTCTCTACTCAGTGTGTGGAACAAACATCACTCCACACATACAGTAGCTGAGTGTAGAATTTTCTTTTTACCTTATAAGGAATTAAATAGGAATATAAAGGAATTTATATAAGGAATATAAACTTCATATATTGGTTTAGGCTGGCTGACAGGACTGACTACAGAACCTGTCCATAGAGAAGGTGGATCAGGTGAAGAACTAAAATTAAGTCAAGAAATGCAGAACAAGATTTCATCCTTAAGGTAATTGTGCTAGAAAGAAATTTAAATGGAAGAATAGAAATGTTAAAAGCTGAAATTTCATCTCTCCTTCCTATCTCACTGGATTTTCTTTATCACTAATATATCTAGAAGTAGAATCAAACCTTTTCAAAGTAGAAATGAATAGCAGCCTTATTTCACAGTCTTTTTCTATCTTGCCTTCACATGATGATGTCTTAATGCTTTCTGCCTCAGTATCAGCAAGATAAGATTCCTTTCTTCCTTGCTGCTCTATGTCTTCTAAATGATGACAGGAAAGAAGTCACTACCATATTATTCAAAATGCATTGTACTCTTGAAGGGAAAAGTTTGTCCTTTCCTGTGTCTCCAGAACCTCTTATGGCAAGGAACATGTAAAATCCACGTGTCCATGTGATAGAGTTTATATTTTGTCTTTGCTAAGTTCGTCTAAGGGGAGCCATCAGTCACTTCTGGCTGGAAAATTGAGAACAGGAGATAAACATGATGGCCTTGCATGTTTAAACTATTTTATTTCTAGGGTAGTTCTGTAGTTGCCTTTTTTGAGGACATTATGAGTAGTTTCCCTTTTCTAGGAATGAGTTGGAACAATTGCAGATAAAAGTACTTCAGGAACGGGAGAAATACCAGCAGTCCTCTCACTCCAGCACTGCAGTTTCCTCAGTACCTGCCTTCAGTGTCAATGACAAGTTCACACTGAACAAGGATGATGCCAGCTACAGCCTCACCTTGGAGGTGCAGACAGCCATAGATAATGTCCTGGTGCAGGTCAGTGGGGCTTTTTTCTTGTTGGCTTTCTTGATCCATAAATAAAACACCCAGAGACTTTCTAGTTCAAAGAGCCAAGTTACAGCATCTTAAGGACATGCTTGTTAGGGAGCAAATACAACAAATTCATATTGAGCAGAGCAACTTCACATTACCAGAATAGACCAAAGTGGCTGCTGTAACAGAGGATTTTGTTGTAACTTTGTGTTTGCTTTTTTATGCTATTAATCCTTATTTAAACACCAATTAAATGAGGTGCACATCCTCACTTGCCAGTTAAGTGCCCTCTGTAGTGGAAAATTAATTTCAGAATGTTATGGGCCACCTGTTCACTTCCAGTGTGGAACAGCGTCTGATTTGTGTGCAGCTGGGGAGAAATAGTCCTGCCCATTACAGCAACCTTAATTAATTATTCCTCCTACTGTATCAGCTGAAATTAATGCCATCTTTGGTAGTCAGAAGGAGTAGCAGTACTGAATTACCTTATTTTGGGAAATGCATGAGGAGAAAAATGTGACAAGGAGGAATTTATGAGGCGATTTTTCTATAACAAATGGGAAAGAAGTATTGTAGGAAATTATTTTTCACTTCTTAATAAAAATCCTGTTTTTATTAAGGATGTTACAGAGCAATGCTAAGCTACAGCTAATTTGCCACTGTATAATATCAGATGTTTCCACAGCTAAATGAGAAATAATGAAATTGTTTAATCTACCTTTCATGTCTGAAAGACAGTTACAGATTTTACATTGAGGTTGTGGTAAACCAGCCCCCCAGGAGTTCAGGACTCTGAAGGGAATAAGAGAAAGATCATCATGTTACTCCAGGATTAAGTAGTAAGCTGCATGTCTGTTAGGCTTTTGCCTCTGAGATGTAGCAATCTCCTTGCCTCTCTCTCCTTACAAAGCTTGATGACAGTTAGAGGATAAATGCACTTGGAGCTACTCAGGAATGTAAGCTCTTTCTTTTTCCTTCCTCTTGTGTTCTGCAGAGTGATGTGCCACTAGACTTGCTGGATGTGGATAAAAATTCTGCCGTTGTTAGTTTTAGCAGCTGTGACTCTGAGGTGAGTGAAACCGAGGGGGTGATGTCTGGAGAGATGGCGTGATGGAAACTCTTAATATTGCGTAGTAAAAATAGAACTTGCATTTATATATCTCCGATTTAAAATACATTCAGTTAAACTACTCATCTGGTAATTGTGGAGAGCACAGCTTCATTAGAGATACTGCAGAATTAGGAGTTAAAGGCAGGTCCTGATGTAAGGCAAACCTAAATATGCAAAAATATCTGCTCTCTTCCTTTTTTTTTGTTCCTGAGGAGGATTGTGAGAGACACATTCAGTATGGCTCTCTTTGAATTCCACAGATTTATATACATTTAGTTCCAAGTAATTTAGTTGAAGAGTGTTATGTTTCTTACTTAGTTAATTTCTAAAAAAATATCTTTAGAATGTGACAATTCTGCTGTGTGGGGAGTCAAATGTTTGCATGCCTTTTTTAATATGTAATAACTACAGACTTAAATAGTTACAGAATTACTATTGGCACTGAGGGCTGGGGAGAAAATCCTGAAAGGACCTTAGGATTTACGAAAATCTTCTGTAAAATCTTTTGCCTTCTCACAGTCCTTTATTTTAGTTTTAAGAACTTAATTTGCACATCATTGTTCTGCCCTGGAGCTCCCAGAAATCAGCTTTTTATTTTAGGTTTTGTGCCATTTGTGATGATTAACTTAGTGCTTTTTGGGGTGTATTTTCTTACTGATCCTTCTTTAGTTTTTGAATATTGAACTAATTTTGCAGATGAGTGGGGCAGGCTGACATGCATTTTTCAGATGAAAAGTAGGTATCCATGTAATCTTTGTAGAGATATTAAAGAGTGTAAGAGGCTTTGGCTGTATTCTCCTTATAGAGAGATTTTTATTTTTTTTAACTCTATCATAATTAAAACTAATTGGAACATTCAGGGGAACCAAGGATTGCTTTTTGGTATTTAACTCTTGTAAATAGCTGTACATGCATAGCAAAAACTTCACTGTAACATAGCTACAGTTAAAACAGACCAGTAGAAATTTTGTGAATCCACAGACCTATTTTGCATTATTTTCCTATTTAGGTTTTTTTTTTTCCTTTTTTCAGCCAAATAGCAACTTTCTTCTTGCAACTTACAGATGCCAAGCAAATACTACAAGACTTGAACTTAAGGTAAAATGGTCAAAAATACGTTCCATAAAATTAATGGTTAGTGCTGCTTTGGAATGAAGAGTTCTCCATGGAGATCAGTACCATTTCTACTGGTTTTTTCCTGAGACCTTCTAACCTGGGGCTTGTGTTCCTTTTTATTTGTCTTTAGGATTTCTAAGGGCTTCTAAAAATATGTCAGAGGAGAGCCTGGGGTCTTTTTGAGTGTCCCTAGGATGAAAGCAGTGGGGACACCACAAATGGGGAAAACACAGGATTCTGAAGGCAATGTGTGGAAATTAAAGCTGAGGGAGGTGTGGGAAAGAAAGCTCTGGCACTTTTTATTCTCTGAAGTGTTTAAAGGAAGTTACATTGGGAACTAACAAGGGAATATAGGCTCAATTTGTATTTTGGAGAGGAAGCAAATCCTGTCATTCCATGCTTATTATACTTAAAGGCATGTGGGTGTTTTGGAATTTATTTTTAAGGATCCACCAAATTCACACATTTTATGGCAACCACCACAGGAAATAATGAAGGAAATCCTGATTAGGAAAATCCTCAGCATGCCCACAGGCATGAGGTTTTCTCTGTTTTACTGCAGCCTCCTAATCTGATACGTGTTTACATAGAACTCTCAATTTTTGAGGCTTTTTATTTTAACTGATCAGAAAATGAGTTAGTGGGTGTTATTTTATTAATATGTAATTCATCTAATACAGCAGCACTTCGCTGGACTATGCTCCATTTAGTTCTAAAACTCATCTGCTTTATTTATAGTGGCACTATCAAGTCAATGTAGTACTATAAATGTTCTTGAAATACTAGAGGCATTCTTTAACATACTTTGAATATTCACTAAATTTCCAAACAGTGGTAAAATAGTATTTTTCCTTTTCTTCTTCTCTGTGGGTTCTTCTTTCCTCTCTGCAGGTTCGCTCGATTGAAGGACAGTACGGGACACTTCAAGCGTACGTAACTCCCAGAATCCAACCAAAAACCTGTCAAGTTCATCAATATCAAATTAAGCCACTTTCACTTCACCAGAGAACTCATTCTATTGACCAGGACAGGTATGTGCAAAGAAAAATCAATGCCTTTTTTCACTTGGAGAAAATGACACAAGGCAGCTGCAACATTTGCTCGGTACACTTAAGTACACAGTTTCTAACCCCTAACCTACACTTTTCAGCCTGTAGTTCCATTTCATGGATTTCCTAATAGAAAATATGGATTAAATGGGTTCCTTGCCACTCTTGTTTTGGGGCTATTTTTCATTTTACTGCCCTGGGTTATAGTTCAGCCCTATGTGTTAGTAGAGCTGAGGGTGTGGTAGAAAGGAAACTTTCCTCTCTAAGAAACTGTGTCTTTTCAGTTTCAGCCTCATTCTCTGCTCCACCCTTTTCCTCTATTTTTTTCTCAAAGTTAACTTGGCCCCAAAACTGAGCCAAGACATTTTACCTTTATCTCTCTGTTATAGGAGTTTTGTATTTTACACAATTTCTGATAGATTTTTGCCCACCTCACTAACATCTTGTATTGCCTCCAAGGATCTGCTTGTTCAAATCAAAACTGAAAGACAGAAGGGAGGCTACCAAAGGCTTCAGTGTGCAAATGAGCTCCACTATGCCTTGTGCTTGATAAAAATGCTGCATCTGGGTTTTACAGCATGGGAGGCTCTTGAGGTTCTGCCTTAGTCATATTTGCTCTTGTCAGTTATTTACCTTTGTCCTAAATTTCAGGTTTAACAACTTGCAATGGGACATCAAAAACTTCCAGATTTTTTTTTCTAGATCTGACATGCCTAGGGGGAGGTAAAACTTGAATGTGCATGTAGCTCTGCATTTTGAAGTACAGAAAAATAGCTGTAATCTACAGTATGTATCTGTACTTAGGGAGAGACCTGATTTTTTACAGCATGCTGATTAAAAGGAAACCACCATGTGGAACTAAACTTTTTTTACATGGACAGTGTAAAAACCTCTTAACTCCTCCTTCTTAACTATTAACTGTCCTTTTTCTCTTTTAATTTCACAACGTCACAGGCCCATGAATACACTGATGCTCAAAGGCCAGTTCAGTTTTGCTGAAATTCACTCCTGGGTTGTATTTTGTTTGCCTGAGGTGCCTGAAAAGACTCCTGCTGGAGAGTGCATCACCTTTTATTTTCAGAACACTTTCCTGGGAACACAGCTTGAAAGTACCTACAGGTAAAATACAATTACTAAACCTAATGCATGCATGTGTGTTCAAGTTTATTTATTTAAAATTTTTCTTCTTTAATAGAAAAGGTGAGGGATATTTTAAATCTGACAACATCTCTACAATATCCATCCTCAAAGATGTGCTTTCCAAAGAGGCTACTAAAAGGAAGATTAATCTCAACATATCATATGGTAAAAATTCTTCTCTGTTTTGTTGTCCTTCAGTTCATTTGTTATTCCCATAAATGGAATATGTAGTACTCATTTGCTTGTTGGGGTTCTTTTTTACTCCCTGCTAGATGTAAATGAAGGATCTGTGAGGCACACATTAAAGCTTATCCACCCTAAATTAGAGTATCAGCAGCTGCTGGCCAAGAAGGTGCACTTAATAGATGCTTTGAGAGTAAGTATCTGAACTCTTGGGGTTTGATTTTTATGGGGGGGTTAGGCTGTCAGACACCAAACCATGGCTCAAGTCAGGTGTGTGTCATGTGGGGTCTGTTCCATTAAATTAAATTAAAGCATGTATTTTAAGTGTCTAGGAGACAAGTTTCTTCAAGGAAAATTCTCTTTTTTGCTATATAACTAGTGAATGACATGTAGGATTACTGAAGATGCTTAAATTGGATGGTAGGAGGGCAGCCAGCGTTATCATCTAATATTCTGTTCTAGCCTGCTGTTATTTTCCAGCTCCTTCTGTCCCTCTTCCCACTAGCATTTATAGTTTTTTAGGTGATTCAGGCCAGATGCAACTTCTTTGCTTTGGAACTTCATCCCAATGTCTCATAATTTCCGAATCATCTGCTTTTGAATATTTTGCTTAATACCTTCCTCAATAGCCTTTGGGAGGTACCAGTTAGGCAGTTCATCTCAGTTCTTAGACTTTTTTCCCAACAACCAGGATTTTCCTGTCAAAAGCTCACCATCATCAAGTTGGGGTTTTTTTATTTAATGGGAGGGGAGGTGAAAATGTTCAACCAGTTCTGTCATCCTTTTGGGGGAATCAAATACTTGTCAGAGCTCTTCAGATAGTAGAAAAGCTGGCTACCAATGAGAACAGTGTGAATCTTTATTATCACTAAAAGGGTTTTACTTGGGCTTGGTTTGGGATTTAAACAATATTTTTTTGGCAAACCAGGGATTTAAACAATAATACAGACTTAATTCTTAATGCACATTGTCTTTGTGCAATACTAATGGTGTTGTACATCTTGCTTGTTTTAGACAGCAAATCTTTGGCCAAATTTTTTGGTCACTCCTTTTTTGGATGGTAACTTATTGACAGGCAGTAAAATAATCTAATGATTGATGAAAACTGGTATCCCAGCAGACTCAGTGCACAACATAATTACCTCTTGTCTAGAGCAGAAGTGCATTTCTCTGGAGGATAAAAAGATCTGTACTATCAACCATCCCAAATTGGTCTGCTGATAGACTGAGGCTTTTTAGAAGAGGCATTCAAAACATTTTGCTGTCACAAATTCAGTGATACTTTCAGAGTTTACTTTTACCTTCAGACTTCACTGGGTGCTACACTTTTCTAGGAATTCACTTATTCTAAAAGTGAAGGTATGGTCATTGAGTCTGCATGGTGTGATCCTGTTCTGGCTCAGAGCTGGAAGCTGAAATATGCAGGATTTTGAGAATCCAGGCTATGAAGTGACATCTGGCATTTCATTAGAAGCCTAGAAAATGAGGTACTCTGAAAATAACACTTGCTAGTTTAGAAGGGGATTGTCTTGCCTTTGAAGTACTTCCTTGTGACATATCATAATCATTCATTCCTTCTTACTTACCTGCTCTTATGATACCTGCTGTTAGCTCTTACCATTTTAAACTGTCTTTGAGGAATTACAAGTGCACGAAGGCAACGTGGACTTCCTGCTCCCAAAATACCGCAGCATTTTGGAAGAGGCAGATCAGCTGCTGGAGGAATACAAGAGACAACCTGCACATCTCGAGAGACTTTATGGTTTGTTGACAATTCAGCTTTATTTGAATGGAGCTTAATGTCCAGAGACATGGCTGAAATAGACAGCTGCTTATATTTAGATGATTCTTGTCTTTATGGACATGGTTAAAGATTGTGTTCAAATTCAGGATGGCACTTAATGTATAAAAGTTAAGTGGCTCGGATTTGTTTACAATTAAACCATTGTTTAAAAAGTCTTCTAACAACTGGAATACTTGGTACCTAATTATGAGTTAAAAGTAGACATACCTCCTACTGAAAATAAATAGTAATTCCTGGAACTTTACCTTTACAGGTATGATCACAGATCTCTTCATAGATAAATTTAAATTTAAAGGCACCAATGTGAAAACCAAAGTTCCTCTCCTTCTGGAAATTCTGGATGGCTGTGATCAAGATGGATTGATCGCTTTTTTTGATGCTGCCTGAGAAGGAAAAAGCAGAGAAATTTTTCCTGGTTTTAACCAAGGCATTTCGGTATCAAGTCAAAAACACTTTCACTCTTTTGTTGTACTGTCAGCTCTTAGGTTTTATTCATATTTATTATCATATTGGATACAGTAGTAAACTTCATATAAACTGTTGTGTATATTAACTGTGTTCAGAGGTTTTATGTACAGTGTTAATAGCTCAAGAAAGATCAGATGTACATACCAAATATCCTTTTGGAAAAATGTTTTCACTACTGTTTAAGATGACATGGAGTAACCTAACCCCCAGCTGCAGGAATGAAGGAAGAAACTGGTTTCCAGAGACTTGGATGGATTTGGAAGAAATCTGTGTGTTTAAGCTGTACCTAACTTAGTTTTTCCTGTTGTGTTGAGAATGTGTTGTGAGAATCTCACCAGACTTGATGTAGCTGGTGTGTGCAGAGTGGGGAGAACTCTGAATGTTAGACTGATGACAGCTCCATTTAAAGTCACATTTGTTTAGGAATGGATGTCATTAAACTTCCTCAGTGCTTCTCCAGCCTCCCTGTGCTTCATTTCTAAACTCCATCTACTTTCTCACTTGGTTTTATTTAAAATTAGAAGAGATGAAGCAGCCAGTGGAGACAGAGATCTGTTAGCAAGTAAAAAAGATCGACGCCATGGCAGTGACATAGAACCAGCCAGGATGGAAGAGACCTTTGAGATCATCAAGTCCAGCCATCAAGTTGTCATTATCGCTGTAACCCCTAAACCACATCCCCCAGCACCATATCCAGACACCTCTTAAACACCTCCAGGGATAGTGACTCACCTAACAGTGGTAATTTTTTTCCTAATTGTCTCATGTGAGGGTGGGGAGGCCCTGGCACAGGTTGCCTGGAGAAGCTATGGATACCCCATCCCTGGAAGTGTTCATGGCCAGGTTCGATGGGGCTCTGAGCAGCCTGGTCTAAAATGAAAGGTGTCCCTGCCCAGAGCAGGATGGTTGGAACACGAGTACCTTTGTGGTCTGCAGTTCTTCGATAATCGAAAGATTATTATGGTCTCAGCCCGAGGCCATTTCCTCTTGTCCCCTCGCTGCGGGCACCTCACTACCCCCTCGTTTCAGAGGGCTGGAGAGAGTGATTAGGTCTCCCTCCCCAGCCTCCTTTTCTCCCGACCGAACCCCCCCAGTCTCCTGGGAGCCACGTTCGCGAGCCCGGCTGGGCAAGCTCCAGCTCGTTTCCCACACACGTTTCCCGGCGGGAACGCCCGAGGCTGTTCTCTCCCTCCCTTGGGCGGGCGCGGGGCCTGATGTCGCCGGCAGCCGCGCTCCCTCCCCGCCCTCCGTGTTCGCCCGTGTCTGTCTGTCCGTCCCTCTNGGCGGCGCTGCCCGCCGCCGGCACCCGCGTGGCGCTGGGGCTGCTGCGGGGAGCGCAGCAGCGCGCCGGGATCCCGCTGCAGGTGAGGGGGGAGCGGGGGGATGTGGAAGGGGCAGCGCCGGTTCGGCGCGGCGGGAGCTGTCAGGGCCGGGCGCTGACGGCCGCTCTCCCCACAGGCGGCGCGGGGCGGCTGCGAGGGCCATGGAGCGGCGGCGGGGCTGCAGCAGCATCAGCCCTTCTCCATCCATGTGGACGAGCCCGATGGGGAGCGGGAGCCGCGGCGGCAGCGGGGCGTCCCGGCGGGGCAGAAGGAGGAGACGGCGCTGGGGCTGCGTGCGGCCGTGTGTGCCCTGGGGGAGCGGCGGCCCCTGGCTCCCCTGGGCAACGCCGTGGAGCTGAGCTTCGGTACGTGAGAGCCCGGCCCTGGTGCGCCATGCGGGCCGCGTCCCACCTGCTCCCCCCTCTGGGCCCTGCCCCGGGGGGCGCGGAGCAGCTCACCCAGGGAATGGTTTCCAGAGCCTGAGGGCTGTGCCTTGGGATGCGGGCTGGTTTGGTTCCTTAGAGCCTGCTACCAGGATGCAGCAGCTCTTCCATGCAGCTGAGCCTCTGTGTTCTCATCCCCTGCTATTTTAGACCGTTTTATACTTTATAACTTCAGCTCTCAGTACCTCATGAGCGAATCCAGATTACAGACAAGATCAACCCATAAAGCCTTGCACTTTGCTACCATTACAGAGTTAGAAGGGGACTTTACCCGGGCAGATCCCAAGATGTAAAAGGTTTTTCTCCCAGGTAGTGGCGCAAGTGTTTTGAGCTCTTGCCAGTATGTGAAAAATGGGAACTGCCAGATTCTGTAGCACATGTCTGAATATGTGGGGGCTGATTTTTCTGCAATCCACTTCGTCAGGCTACAAAAAGCTCCGGCACCCCTGCCCTGTTGTAAACCACGATCTAAGCTAACAGGATCCACATCTATGTTACAAGGTAACTACTGTTACCACTAAGCACTACATAATTGCAAGAGGGTTTTCCATCTCTTTTTTCTTAGCGGGAAGAGGAGAAAAGGGAAGGGGAAATTTCCCTGTTGCCCTAACATTTCACTTCCATAGAGCCTCCCCAACTCCCAGTCCAGCTGAGTGAGCCTGCACAGGGTTCCCTGTGCTGTGTGGAAATGATGTGATGGTGCCCATTTTAACATGGCTGTTATCCTCTGCTTAGATTCTCCAAGTATTATGGATATTTCAATAACCTCAGAAACAGAAGAGAAAGCACCAAACGTTAATAACGTGCCAGACTATATCAATGAAATCCATACGTACCTGAGGGAAATGGAGGTGAGCAGCTGTCCCTTTTCTTACTTTCATACAGCCCATGGAGGAAGAGTTTGGGGTGGAGAAATGTATCTGAACATGAGTTACCAAGACAGTGACTAAATTAGAGCTTGCTAGAAAGGGAGAAATAAGAGCATGGGACTGGTTCATTGTGATAAAGTTTATTGTGCCATGCGCAAGCTGGAAAGCAAGATTACAGAAATAGAACTTACTGATCCTAAACTCGCCGGTGTTTACTTCTGATTTGTTAAACTGTGATAAATGGAGTTTAAACAGTTGCTTCCCTACCAGCACGTGGTCCAGCCTCAACAACTTTATCTGTCATCTAAACCTACAGGTGAAGTGCAAGCCCAAAATAGGTTACATGAAGAAGCAACCTGATATCACAAACAACATGCGGGCTATTCTTGTGGACTGGCTGGTGGAAGTTGGAGAAGAATACAAATTACAGAACGAAACTCTGCACTTAGCTGTAAATTACATTGATAGGTTTCTTTCTTCCATGTCTGTTTTGAGAGGAAAACTTCAGCTTGTGGGTACTGCAGCTATGCTGCTCGCATCGTAAGTGAAATTGCTTCATTTCAAGTTCCACCTGCTGGTTTCATACAGATGAAAATCTTGTGGCTGTTCTGTTGCCTAGAGCAGGACTGACTTGGGAGGGCTTCACACTAGGATAAAAATCAGAAGTTATCCACCTAAAAGCTTGGCAGTTTTCTTTGAAGTTTGCCCCTAAAATGAGGATCTGTTATTTCCAGCTATAGCAGCCAGCATCTAAAACAGTATTTGAGGGAATATGCATAAGGCATGTGAAAAGCAATTTATGCTTGCCCTAGTTGCTAATTCAGTGGGTTATTCTGGAGTTTCAGTGACTCCAAGTACTAAATCCCTTAGTCCTGAATTATCATGCTGTTGTAGCTCTCTAATTTCAAATCCTGGTGATTGAAGAGCTACTGAACCAACTGCAGCAAACTTGTTTGGGACCAGTGCCCAGCTCCTTGCCAAGTCAGAATTTAAATGAGCATTTCATTAAATGCTGGTGGTTTTCTAGTACTCAATTGTTTACTCATAAACGTTTCTCCTGGCAGAAAGTTTGAAGAGATCTACCCTCCTGAAGTAGCCGAGTTTGTCTACATCACAGATGACACCTACACCAAGAAGCAGGTCCTAAGGATGGAGCACTTAATTCTGAAGGTTTTGTCGTTTGACTTGGCCGCTCCAACAATCAACCAGTTCCTCACCCAGTACTTCCTACACCAGCAGACAGATGCTAAAGTGGAGAGCCTGTCAATGGTAAGTAGGAATTACTAGCTCAGCTCATGTAATTAGAGAGTTTTATTGCAGATACTTATTGCACAAGTATGTATGACATGTATACACCTTAAGAATTGCGCTCCTCTAGAAGTGGTGCCCCACTGCTGGGAACTAACACTCCTATTGCCACTTTCTGTTCGGGATACTCCATTCTTATCAGAGGCTGGCACTTGGCCTGGCTCGAGTATGCACCCGTATTCAGAGCAGGCAGAGATTAATGAACTTGAAATTGGGGTTTGTTGCACTGCTAGATAAATGTTTCCCTCTCTCTTATCTACAGCTGCCACACCTACCCCCACACACACTTGGGCAAAAAAGGGCTTTTGGTTTGGTTTTCTCCTCAACCAGCAGCAAGCTCTAAATCCAGAGGCTAATTTCTAGAGCAGAGCACAGATAACATTTCAGCTGAAATTATAGTAAATCCTAACTGTATGGTAGGTACCAGAGGTCCTAAACACAAGCCTTTGTCTCACTTTGCAAAGGTCAGACCCTGACTACAGGCTTCCCTCTAGTTCTTATATGTTTGTAAATATAAAGTGTGCTGGGAAAGCATGCGTTGGGAATGCTGTTTGACAGTAGCTAGCAGGAGATGCTTAAGGAGAAAGTAAGTGGAAACTGATAAAAGCTGTCCTTCCAACTGATGGCAGGATTGGAAGCTCAAGTTAGGGTTCTAAAGCAGCTGTTAACTTTTGGAAGCAGATTATTCCCTTTTTCATTTCCTTGCAGTACCTGGGAGAGCTGAGTCTAATTGATGCTGATCCTTACCTGAAATACTTGCCATCAGTTATTGCTGCTGCAGCATTTCATCTGGCAGATTACACACTCACTGGACAAACCTGGGTATGTAGCACTCCAACATGAGCCTTCAAGGGCCTCTGTGTGTGTGTGTGTTCAGTGTATTTGTACACAGTTCTGAGTGCTGGGCCTGGGCTGCAGGAATTGCAGCCCCTCTGTGCTCCTAGGCTGTTAATTAGTGATTGCTCCCTGTGGCATTTGAAAAATGGGAAGGGGGGGTGAGGTAAATATGGTTCAACAGGAAGCTAAAAGCTCCACTTATGCTGGTGATCAGCATAAGTGAACAGCAACATTCACATGTCCCTCACCCTTTCTTTTTTCCCCTCAGCCTGAATCCCTGTGCAAAGTAACTGGCTACACCCTTGAAGACATCAAGCCTTGCCTCATAGACCTACACAACACCTACCTCAAAGCAGCCCAGCACGCACAACAGTCCATAAGGGAAAAGTACAAGAGTACCAAGTGAGTATCTGTGGAGGTGTTAATGTCTGAGTTGTCCAAGCATGTAACTGCCTGGCAGGGTGTGGGTGTGGGGTTGTGTCTTTTGAGTCTTCCGGCAGACTCAACTAACCAAATTCAGCTCTTCAGTGAGAGGGTGACAAGACTCCTTGGGGTTTTTACATTGTGGTTTGTCAGGTAATACTTGGTGTTCTGTTGCTGCCTGAACTGTCAGGTAGAAACTGGAGGAATTTCCTTGACATTCCTACAGTTGGTGATACCTAATGCTTCTAAAAATCTGTGTGGGGCATGGCAGCCAACAAGCCCCAGAATGTTTCCTGCCTGGTAGGAAATGTGCTTTACTGCAGTTATGCTGTTCTTTGTGGCAAAGAGCACTTGAGCAAGATGACATCCTGCCTCTTTTGTTCCCTCTCTAGGTACCATGGAGTATCGCTCATTGACCCACCAGACACACTAAACTTATCGTAATAATCAAGAGACTGATTTTTTAAAAGATGTATATTACAAGGAAATGATGTACAGTTTTAAACATGGTTTGGGATTCTAGATATGATCACTCAAAATATGAATACAGGCTTTGATGACTTCAATTATGAAGTTTAGTTTCATGTGGTTTTAATGTAAATCTTTCGTACATGCAATCTTGTTAAGAGTTTTAGCTGTGTTTTTATCAAAATGTTCTCTTCAGGCACAGAATTAACCATGCAGGCCACGTGAAGTCTGAGACTGCTTATCTAATTATAGACTAAATGTTAATATTAGCAGTGCATTATTATAGTAGGCCTTTTTCTCCTTCTGGGTAAGAAAGATTTGGTCTCCACAGAGTATCAGTAGCATTTTTATTCTGTCTAGTTTAAACTGAGACTTAGCATAGATCCAAAACGTTGCCTTAATGGCTCCAAAACTGGAAGAAACTCTATGGCCATGAGGAGAACTCCTTGCTGGAACAGACACATGAGGCTCTTTAGGACGTGCCCCAGTTGCTGTATAATGTAGTGCCAGATCTCCATCAGGGGAAAGGCTGAATGCTCTGCTGCAGGGACTGCACAGTTAAAACCCCTGCACCAGTTCATACCTCGCGCTTCCGCTACGCAGAAAACGGTCTTGCTGTCAGTATTTTCTGGTCCAAGTGTAAAACTGATGCTAATCTAAACCTGTGGAGTTTCCACTGATGTGCTGGCTGTCCCAAAAGTCCATTGATGCCTACTGAGAAAATTAGTCCTCAGTCTCCTTGCCTTGTACCTCTTATGGGGTGGTGGAGGGGTTAAACTGCAGTGGGTGAACTGCTGCTCTGTAGCCTCAAGAGCAGGGAACGTCTTCTGACACGGATGGGCTGTGTGCAGAGCAGCAGGAATTCTGTATGCCCCTCACACTTGGGAGGAGCTCCTCTCTGGCACACAGCAAAAAAGTGCCATGTTTTTCCTTAGTTCTGGAACTGTTACATAAGCAAACTGGCATTCAAGCAGCATTAGATCAAGTGGATGTTTACCTTCAGCCTGTGTAAATGGGGTGATGCTGCCCTGTACCACTGCTGTTTGCATGTAAAGCAGCAAGTGCACGGAAGTGGGCTGAATTGAGCCATTTCCAGGTTGGCCAATAAACAGTTTTTGTATCTGATGTTAGTGGTCTTGCCAATAGCTTAAAATCACTGAGGGGCAGTGTTGTCATCTTAAATTGGCATTCATTTCTAAAGCCTTTTGGCAAGGGCTGCCCTGTGAAACCTGTGCCTCTTCGACTTGAAGTTGAGTTGGCGCTGTCTCTGGTTATCTGGGCACCCAGCAGTATAAACTCCTCCTCACAGATGTCCAACAGCTGTTAGGGTGTGGGCTATTTGAAATATTTTTTTTTAAATCGTCGTCTCTGTCAGGCTGAGCAGCAGCAGTTAATGAGAACGATCTCTGTGTCTCACTTCAGCAACTATAAAGTTACTACTCTGCTCCCACCCTTGTGCTCCTGACCGAGCCTTCCCTGAACGACCTCAACTACAAAACCAATGGAGTCAAGTGGTGGTCAAAATTCTGGTCAAAATAGGCAGCAGGAGTGGCCTTTTTGGCCAATCTGATCTTAGGATGCAGTTGGACTTTTATGCATGTTCTAATGGTTACTGAAGAACCACATTTCATTGGCCAACAGCCTTTGTTTAGATGAATTTCCGTGGCTGCCATTGAAATGCTAACACGAACTTGGGACAGCCTGTGCAGTGTATCATGTCTGGTGCTTGGGGTTGGAAACACTTTAACCTTGCAGGAGAGGGAGTTTGCATAGGGAGGAATGTGTTTTCACTGTTTGTGACCTTGGAAGGGCAACTGGCAGTGCTGACTGGTAGCAATTACTTGAAGGTTACAGGCAACAGTGCTCTTCCTGGGAAACTGGGTTCTGCCTTCCCCTTCCTTTCTGTGGTGTATTCCAAGACCACTGAGAAATATCAACATTGGAGGGGTAATTTAAAGAAAGCTTATGAAGTATTTTCTCCAGAAAAAAAGTAGCAGTAGGTGAAGAGACTTCAGCAGGTTTTAGTATTAATTTAGTGCTTAATCAAAGAGCTGTGCTCAAGTTTCAATGGAATTTGTTCCCTTACTGTTCCCATAGCACAGAGAAAAATTCTTCCATGCTCCTTGAGCTTTATTTTCACCATCATCAGCACAACTTCCTCTGCAGTCTAACAAACAATCTTCAGTCAGGAGCTGGCATCTCTTCCCAGCATGACAATGTTCCTCCTTCCTCAGGGCAGCTCTTGCTTCTGCTATTAAGTGTTATCTTTTTCTGCCTTCTCATTTTCCAAAGTTAGTATGTGACAATTCCAGCTTTTGCTTCTAAGCCTTGAACAAAATATCCCGGGTTGTACTGTACTACTGTTAAGCCTATCCAGGTTAACTTCTTTCCAACTAAAGGCTCTAAGGAATATAGGGATGTTATGTGTGAAGAAGAGAGAAACAGCAGTGCAAAAAATACTGTTCTTTTTTCTGAAGAAGTTTACAGTCTTGTGGTACTACCCAACTAAGAAGGAACTGCATCTTCACCCATTTTTGTACTCAGGACAGTGACTTTGGGTTGGAAGAACTGACACTAAGAAAATGCACTGGTTCAGCTCCTGGAGAAAAGAGGTTTTGTGTGTTGGTCCCTTCCTGAAAGAGCACAACTTGATTCAAGCTTTGCCTGGCTGGGAGCAATGTTATATACATATGGTTTGGTGGTTTGTT
>VYZP01035243.1:0-53249 GCA_013400635.1 Hypocryptadius cinnamomeus | reverse complement strand
GGGTTGTTTGGTTTTTTTGTTTTTTTGGTTTTTTTACATTAAGTTCTTAACCTGATTTGGGGAATGTAAAATCTGCAACAGTAAGTTCTCTCCTGTTCACAGCTCATGTAACACTGAGGTCACCTGTAAAATAGCCCTGCTTCACTTTGTAAATATGTGTGTGTTTCCAGGGTCACTTGTTTGCAAACAAAGTGCCCAGATCAGGTATTTTACAATCCTCCTTGTCTCTTTGTTTTGCCTGATCCTAAATTCAAAGCATAACTCTTCACCTATAGTTCAAGAAGCATTCCTGTCTGTTGCATGTAATATTTAATTAAACTTTTAACGAAACTCCACTGCTGAAGTTCTGTGCTAGTTTGTTAAGTCCTCGCATTTCTGGTGATTTTCATACAAAGTGGTTTGAGTACAAGGTAAGATGTGGAGTAACAGGCAAGGTTTTAATCACAGCACATTGATTTTCCCTGGTGAAGAAAGCTGAACTAGGTGAGTTTTTGCTGCAGCTGGATGCCAAACATACAATTTCAGTTACAGGCAGCATTTTTTTATTTAAATCTGTGTACAATCATTTAACATATACATAAAAGCAGAACCAGGTATCGGGAGGGGAGGAAATAAAATTATCTACAAAAATAAGCTCAGTAATAATACACCAAAATCCATATTATACAGCATTCCTGCAGGAGGGATGATGGCTTTAACGAGAAGTTCTCTTCTTTCTTCTCCTTTTGTTAAATGCTTTCTTACTTGGATTTTCTTGTTTGGAGCTGGTCTGTGTTCTGTCAGCAAACAACAGTTGTATCAGAGAAACACACTGAACAGTTTTTCAAAATAACACAAGCTGATTATCCATAACTTGGCAACTACCCACCAAGCTTGGGGCCAAGGTGTAAGTTAATCTTTTGGAAGTGCACTAACAACAAGGGTTTCCATGGATACAGCAGCAAAATCTCACTTCTTGGAGGTAAAACTCAACATCAGCTCTAGAGTGGCACACAGAATGCCTGCAGCAGCTCTAAGGAGCCTCTGACTGAGACCCACTTGTATGCTCTCACTCCCTCTGGAAGGACTAAAATGGGTCAAATGGCCAAAAGCATCTCAGACAGCTGCAGGCCAGCCAGGCTCTGGCCTCCCAGGACAGAAGAGATTTAGCCTAGATTTAAACTTCCTTGCTCTCAGCTATATCTGTATTCCCTTTGATCCATTGAAACCTCTCTTGGCCTTGCCAAAATCCTGTCCTTCCTGCTAATACTCCTTACAAACTCTTTTCCCCTCCTAATTCCACTTGCTGGTTACCTTGTTTTCCTTGGTAGTTCCTGTGGTTCCAGAATGACAACTTCTTCCTCCTCGCTGTCAGACAGTACAATGGGTACATCTAAAAAACACACAAACCCCACCAACCCCAAACTGCTGGTCAGTTTTTACAAACAACCCTTGCAAACAATAACCACAGCATTTTTAAAGAAACATCCAGAGGGGCTACTGATTCATTTGGAGCCCTCCCTATACTACAGAAATCAAGTTTTGAAAAGAACTGACTGGGTCAAGTGGAATTAGCAAATGTGTAAAGTGGCTACAATGGTTCTTTCTTCCTACAGACCTTTTCACCTTTTAATTATGAACTGTTAATAAAGTGACATAATAAGATCTGATATTAAGAAAACCAAATACTTACCACTCTTAGTTTCCCTCAGGGTACTCGTATCCTCAGTCTGCACTTTCTCACATTCAAAAGCAGCCACCTCACTTTCACCTTCCTCTTCCGCTGCTTCTTCCTTCTCAGATTCTTCAAGGTCTCCCCAGGAGCTCTCTATTCCTTCCCCAATTTGGGCTGTCCCAGGAGTGTGCAATACTGGACTGGCAAAACTGCAGGAGTTAAGAAAAACCTTGGTGTTTGCTGGTAAATTTCTTTGTATTCTGAGGGCAAACCAGGCCGTTTATAAGCTGGGGAGAACAGCCCTAAAGGGGAGTTCAGAGTGCCACTTCTCCAGTACTGTAATAATCACAGTTCTGACCTCAGCTCTTGCACTTTAGGCAAGGAATTAAAAGCAGACTGAACCAAGACCAGGATGATGATGAGGATGATGATATTTCCTCTCAAGGTTATATGGCTACCTAAGCTATGAGGAACCTTAGATGTGTGTTTAGCCTGGCTTCCCCCTGAGTAATACCATGGAAAAGATACACTTCTGAAGGAGGTTCAGCTTTAGCAATGATTTCTCCAGCCTGTTCTTCCACGTCGTTGGTGTCCACAGCAGCACTCTCCATTCTGAAGGCAGTGATCCTTTGGTTGGGGATGGATTCCGCGAAGCCGAACTTCCCGCCTTCTTTCCTGCTCATTCAGCGACAGACATTATTTCAGGATAATCCAAAATTGATTCTCTTTTCAAGTTTTAATATACAAATGCTTGCTATTTAAAGCAAATACAAGTGAAGACAATTTGCTGCTGAAACCACAACCTGACATTAGTTGTTTACTACATCTCCTAAAAACCCCCATTTCCATCCCTTCCCAAAACACTCACCTGGCTTTTTGGTCATTTTCCAAGGCTTTCTGAATCAGTTCTGTTATTTCTGCGACCTTTACAGCTGTTATTTTACTGCATCTCAGAATCTGTTTGTTACACATACAAAAAGCAGCTTACAACCAGGAAATCAAGAAGTTTTTAACTGAAACTATAGAAGCATCATAAGCATCACAGACATTTAAATCACAGGAATTGCAAACACAATATGGCACCTTAGCATGAGGGACTGGATTCACTGAGACATGCAAAAAGTTAACAGCCTCCAGAGTGCAACTGGAAATAATTTGCAGGTTTTTTTCAGCCAAATCACAGGGAAAATAACAAGATGCATATCTGACCAAAAACGATGCATTTTCTACATCCCTTCTGCAGCATGGTACACGGTACTATGCTCTTCCACTAAGACAAAAATATACATAATATTTTCCAATAAAATCAGACAGTTAATTAATTTCTCAGCTTCCAAATATCATGGGTATTTCCACATCAAGACTGCAGCACAGGAAGTAGTCTATACACCACAGAAGGGCTGGTCAGAGCAAAGGTTTACCTGATCCTGCAGCAGCATGACCACTCCACTGGACTGGATGGTACAAATTTCATGGTGTTTATTCATGGCAATTACGAGGAGCCCATCCATCACCCGCTCCTCACGTTCAGTCGGATCCACCAACAAATAGGTCCTAGAATCAAGGTTTGAAACATGAGGCAACAGTAGATATTCTAGGCATCTTACTACCCTTAAACACAATTAAACAAAGGAGTTTGTTTGCATATTAATAACTATGGGTATACAAGGTTTATACCCCTTGTATGGGTACATAAGACCTCAAAATCTTACCCTTGATGGAAGAAGGCAAAACTGACACAAATGGGCATGTGGTGGATACTCAAGGGGACAGGATCACGTTCCTCAGGAGTGTACTTTGAAAGGAATTGGCCCAGAATACAGTTATTTAAGAAACTCGTTTGATTTTTAAATGACATAGAAATTTCAGGAAATTTAAAAAAAAAAAAAACCAAAAAAAAACCAAAAAACCAAAACAACTTACCACAGTTACTTCCTCTCCTTGCACAGACACATCTGGCCTGCGAAAATGACACAGAGCTACAATCCCTGCTATGCTGGCAGCATCAGTGATGTTGCCATCATGGTTTAACAGGTGCATGTCCAGCCGAATTTGCCAAACCTGAGACAAATACAAAAAATACAAAACTGCTTGATTCTACAGAAGTTGGTTTTTTTTTTTTTCAAAACCAGTTCATTTTTTTGAACCAGAAAAAGAACCAGTATATTTTCCTTAGGTCTGATTAAGAAGATGAGAGATCTTGGTATATCTGAAGATACCCAGATTTAATTATGACAAAGTATGTAGCACTTCAGCACAATTTAAACATCATTCTGTAGGGTCCCAGCTACTTCAGAAAGCCTATGTAGACATGCAAGTTAAAAATACCTCTCAAATCAGATGAGTAGATCTTTACATTCACCTAAAATCAGTACTTCTACTATCCAACACAAGACAGAGACCAACTTAAAAATGGACTACATGTATCTTTTAGTTTAAACCCACCAGAAATGAAGTTTTTCTACCTTTTCACCAGCAACAACGCAGAGAGATTCAGTCTCGATGCATTTGGAATCTCTGAAGCACCGCTCCAGTAGTCTGTTCAGTGACACCAGTAACTCAGATTGTCTGTTGGAACAAAATTAACCCAAACTCAATATGATTACAGTGGCTTTTATGCCATCCTTGTTTAGCCCGTTTAAGACATTCATTACCTGCCAGGCTCCAGCCCAGGTGCAGCCATGGGTGAGAGCTCCAGATTGAAGAAGAGCACACCTTCCGTGGGCCGACTGGGCTTAGGGGGAACGAGTTCACACGAGACCTGTGCAAGAACCCTGCCACGGCAAATAAAGCACCAAGTCACAGAACGTACCAGGGAAAATCTAGAAACAAAACACATACTTGGGGAAAAAGCATGTGGTTAAGGTTCTAGTTTGTAATTCTCACTCCTGACAGTTTCTTGTTCAACGCCTGTCATACATATTCAAACTTTGGTCAACTGAAAGAGCCAAATGCTAAGAACTAGAACATGCTCCTGCCTTTTAAGACTAAAAATTGACTCAAACACATGAGAAACTGTAATGAAATATTTATGTAAATGCATATATTTCACTTTTACACAGGGAAAAAAAGGGTCATTTGCTTTGGGGGAGAATGCAAAATGCGAGATCACTGAATAAAGGGATGAAAACTCGGGAACAATTTTGCATTTTATAAATTCATCGTAACTACAATCATCACAGAAACACCATTCTTTTCCCACTTCCTTCCTTTCCATCTTCTCCTCTTTGCTCCTACCCTTGAAACACTACCACTTTAACGCCTGAAAGGTTCAAATGTGTTTACAGAGATCTCTGCAGGCGTGGGGACCTCAGGCTCTGTGTAACCCGGGGCCCGCGGCCGAGCCCCCGCGCCCACCTGGTCCTGCCCAGCTCCACCACGCAGCAGCCGCGGTCGGCGCCGAAGGAGACGCGGATGTTGCGGTAGTCGTAGCATTGCCTCCCGTCCAGGCGCTGCGGGAATACACGGACACACACACACGGACAGGGTTAGTTCGCCATCCCCGGCATGCGACGGCACGGCGGAGGGGGCGGATCCCGGGGACAGCCGCGCTCCCCGGGCGGCGGGGAAGGGGATCGGGGAAGGGACGGGGGAAAGGGGCAGGGAGGGGGATGCTGGCGCCGCACCTTCTTCTCCTGGATGGCGCGCAGGAGGAAGCGCCGCTCGCAGTTGGAGAGCGGCGTCGCCTTCATGGCCGCGCCGTCAGGGGGACAGCGCGCGCGGGTGACGGGGTGGGGGGGGGCGAGGGAGGCAAGCGCGCGTCATCGCCGCGCGCCGCGCGTGCCCAGCCCGCACGCGCCGCGGTCCATTTCCCCCCCCCCCCCCCCCCCCGCCCCCGCCCNNNCCCCCCCACCTCGCGCGCGTCCCCTCAGGGAGGGCACGGCCCTGAGAGTCCCGTAGCGGGCTACGCGATCGCGTTCTGCTCGGATAAACTTTTCCTGCTCTCCAAGCTAAACCTGCCCCGACTCAGCTTCGTGCTGTTTCCTCGAGTCCTGTGCATGGTCACCAGAGCGCAGAGATCGGCATCTGCCCCTCCGCTCCCCGTCCCGAGGATGCTGAGGTCTGCCTCAGCTGGACAGACCGAGCGCCCTCGGCTGCCCCTCACACGGCTTCCCCTCCAGGCCCTTCACCATCCTCGTGCTTTCCAACAGCTCCATGTCTTTTCCATATCTTGTCAGTTTCCATGTCTTTTCCAGTCTTGGTGCCCAAAACTGCACGCAGCACTCGAGGAGAAGCCGCACCAGAGCAGGGTGTGCACCTCAGCCGTGAGGTGCCACGTAAGGGACAGAGGCAGCGTGAGCTGATGCCGGAGTGCCGGTCGTCGGGAACGCCATCTGGAATTTTAAAAAAACCCCCACAAAACATGCATGCCAGATATTTCGAGTGGTTAACACTATTGTGGTGCCCAGCCCGCAAGGTGCGGATGCCCCGCAGCCCTCAGGGAACAGCCGGGCCGGTGTCGGGAACGGCCGTCAGTGCTGCAGGCAAAAATGCAGCCAAGACATCCAAGACAACCTGATGTCCTGATATCCAAGACAACCCTTCTGGCAAGGGCTTTCAGAAGCACATCCCTCCCTGCTGTTCTGAAATGTTGCCCGTAAGTAAAAAGGCCTTTACAAGTGGCTTTTATGCTTAGCTTGAGCTAAAACGTGAAAATCTGTTGTCTTCCCACCAACATTAAACCCCAGACACTGGCGTTTTCCACACAAAAGTGTTGAAATATCTCAGTTATGCTGTCTTTTCAAACCTTGCTAACACACTATAGTTCTAGTACAAACTAAAATGTAAGTCATGTTTCTGAAACTCACAAGTTTGTGCTGATGAGGACAAGTGTTGCCTGATTTTCCCATGCTGGTTTTATATTTTCAGTTTAGGATAAATATCGTCACAAATATTAGGTGTAAGACAATATCAATGACATTATAGAAAGACACTCTTTCTCCAAGGACAAAAATAAGCAAATAGCTCTTGGAGTTTTACTGGCAATCTTTACGTGGAAATTCTGTCTGATTTTACTTTTTTGTTGTGTGAATTTGGTAACAATATTCATTAGTGAAGGCTTGGGGTTAAATTCTGTTACTCTTCAAGTTTACTAACAGCAAATTTGGAAGGGTCTTTATTGTTTGTGGGAGTCATCCAAACTACGTCAATTACAAAAAGATGTTAATTTCAGCATATGTTGAGATTTCTGCTTGAGGTGGAGTGGGAAAAATTCCTGTTCCTGCTCTCTCAGTGAACTGTTAGGTGTCTCGATCCATCAGGCTGGTGGCAAAGCACCCTTTTCAAAACAGAGAAGGTGGTGGTGATGGTGAACTTCAGGGGGAGCTGGATGTAATTCCAGGGGAAATAAGTCATGTATTAGGGCTGGAAATCAGCTGTGTCCCCTTTGATCCATACTGTCTTCTTCACACAAAGGCTACTTTGCAGCTTTAGTGCTTGCATATGTGCTAGGAAGGGTGAAGAATTTAATGGACAAATTAAGGAGGTGTAAAACCACAGCATTGGAAATCTGTAGGAGGAGGGTACACAGAAAATAAGGTCAGTATAAATGGTTAATGAAATAGAAGCTGAGTAATTTCTGTGTTTCTGAACGGCAAAGGGCAGGGCTACAATGGTAGTGAAATAATGGAAATACTCTGGGTGTTCAGAAGGAGTGAGTGTCGCACCCTGCAGAGTGAATAAATGAGCAAATAAATCACAGGTACTTAGGCTAAAGCAGGAATTTTTAGAAAGAAGATCCTGATCTACTGTGCCCACATGGAAGCGTTTCTTCCTTTGAGCTGAATGCTCTGTGGGCTGATATGCTTGGATTGGACTGTTTTTCTGAACCAAGCCTAGAGGGAAAATCACATTTGAGGACTGGAGAAGGAAACCAAACTGCATCAGAATCTCTGCATCTTGACAGCAAGCTGCCAGCAATTTCTATGGCCTAATCAAAATAAATAAGAAATTGACCTTCTCTTTCCATGGCAGCCTTAACTGCAATGTGCCTTTGCTGCTTGGCTGCAAGTCCTGCTCATTTACACATCCATGCATGACATGATGTATGCAGTACTCCAGCTGATAAGGTTATTTGGGAAGAAAGGCTCTGTCTCCATGTAATAATGTAATTTATAATTTGTTTTTATGATGAACAGTTCCAGGGGGGGTGGGAGGATGGGCAATCCTTGCAAGCAGTGCTGCTGGCAGAAGTGAGGCATGAGCAGTACCTCCCGCTGAGCTGAGGAACGGGATATTCTGGCCAGGATCCAGGGAAGCTCTCAAACAAGCTCTTTATCTGAAGCACAGATAAGCACCTTTGTCCCTTATGTGTTAGAAAGAATGTGTCACAGCTTCCAAGGCTAAAATTTAGGAAAGGAGTTGCCTGGTATATATGCTCAAATAATTTTTATTTTAAAATAACCAAACCAAAACCAACCAAACAACACCAACCAAACAAAAAAGGGATCCAGAACTGCCAGGAAATCATCCAAACACCAGCTTAAGGCAAGTTGGTAATAACATCTTCATCTGCTTGCTGGATGCTTGCTTGATCATCTTCCATAGGCTAGATTTCAGAGCAAACCCCAAAATATTCTTGCTGTTTCCACCTGTACTTTAGCCTTCACATCATCTCTTAGGGTTTACTGCTCCCGTGAAAGAAATTTTTTGCTCCAAAGGGTCATGCCAGAAATTCTGATCCTGCAGACAGTGCTGCATTGAACGCTGGTTCCCAGGCCTCAGCAATCCCTTGGGAAAAGTGGGAAGTGTTTCCAAGGCTGAATGCCAGGCTAGCAACAAAGTCAGAGGAAAATAAGTTACACCTCTCCTTTTTTTGTCTCCACACCCTGCAATTTCCCTGTCTCCAGGCGAACTGTTTCCATGATTTCTATGGGTTCAAGTGAAACCAGTTGCTGAGTTAAGTGTCATGCTAAGCCAGAATTGTTACAGTTTGAGTTGAAGGCTCTGAATATACAAAACCAATGTCTGAGTTCAGATTTTAATGTGGTCTAAGATTTTCAAACCTTTTAGAAGCATCTTCAAATTCTCTTAAGAACCAACAGATGTCTATGTTAAAGTAGAAACTGTAATTTTGTTTCATGGGGAATAGGCAAAAATAAACCAAAATTGTTGCCAGAAAAGAAGCACTTTCTCATATCCTAATCTAAAATATTACTTGAGAGGTAGGTTAAATACTGGCTTGATGCAAGAGCTCAGGAGTGTGAAAATTAAGTTAATATCTATTTGGAATCTGTTTTTTTTTTCTATTGGAAAGGTGTCAGAAAATGTTTGTCGATACCACATATTGGTAGTCCTACAATACAGAGGAAATCCAGAGTACTGACAAGTTTATGAGTCACATCTAATCCCTGAGAGATGATAGCACATTCAATAGCATTGGGGGATAATCAGATAATCAAGTTAAACCATTAAATCAAAATGGCTTTTTTTCCCCAATTATTTCTCCTGCTTATTCAGCTTCCAAGTATCTGTTACAGACCAGAAATTAATCTTGACTGCCTTGAAATGCTGGAAGTCATAATCGTTCTCAATCGAGTATTTTTGTTGTTCTGCATGGACAACCTCTCTTAAAATTTTGATACTAAAATGCTCCTTTTAAAACAGGGGATGCGTCTTTTTGTTGATTCAGCTGATTTTAAATGAAATTTCACTTTTACAGTTGTATCTTAGAATGCAGGTGTTGTTAAAAGATAGAAGTGTGGTTGAGAAGTGCCTCCTGTTGTGTGGAACAGCCACTCACCAGGGTCTCATGCACAAGAGCAGACTGTCTCACATGAAGTATTCTCTGTGTGCCACGTGCAAGTGTTAATCTCTCCATATTTTCCAAAGATCCCAATTCTTCATTCCCTGCCCAGAAATGCTTACAAGAAAACTGTTGTGAGTAGTTGAATTCCTCGTAGTAATACAAGCAAAATGGGAAAGTGTCCAATTATTGTGTCAGAGACCACAGAGCCAGGATGAGCACTAGAGAATGATGGATGCTGGCCTTGCCCTTTTCCACCAGGTAGTGTTTTCTACAGTATGGATAAAGTTGTCAGAATGATGTTTTGTTACTTCAAGAAAAGGTAAGTGATCATTCTCCCAAATCGCCTCATATTTTTATATTGAGCTTTATTGGGAAGTATTATTCACAGGTCCAACAAGGATAGAAGATTTTGTGTAAAATCTTAACTCAATACATATTTGTCTCCTTAGCTCAGACTTGGGGTGATGCTATACTTATGTTAAGAATCTGGGAGGCTTGTTGAAGTAGAATTTATGAGCCTTGTTTTGATTCATATTTCTTCAGAAAACAATACACTTTCTCAGGCCCTCACAAAATTTGCAGTATATGCAGCCGTGCTAATGTTCCCTCTGCAAAATTTCACTTCCCTGGCTTATAAATCCATGGAAGCTTTGGGAATATGACTTGAGCCAAGACAAATCACGCAGGCAAGTGGGCAGATGGTACCAGGAAAAGCAGAACTCATCGTGGGTCCATCACAATCGTATCGTTCACCAAAATCTGAGTCAAGTGGCCAAAACTCAGAATAACTTTCCCACTGCCGCGGCAATACCTGGTGAGTGATTTTGCTTGGGGCCAAGGGCAGGGTTCTCAAATGTCTTCAAGGAGAGAGACTTTCTGGTGCCGCTGGAGTTCGGAGCTGTTTGGCCTGTGCCGGTGTAGGGTGACACGGGCTGGGGAGGCAGGGAGGATGGGTGCACAAGTGGGCATTTCAGTCTGCACGGGAGGCTCCGACCCGAACTGAGCCACCCCAGGAGCTTCTCCTGCCAGTGGCAGGTGGTCTCGGAGCATCGTTTCTGTGACAGGGGACCTGCGCCCAAGGAGCAGGGACAACACGCACCAGCTCGGAGCACCGGCGCGGTGCAGCCCCGGTGCCCCCTGCACCCACCGGCCCTGCCCCGGTGCCCTCCTGCCGCCGGGGCTGTCCCGGCGGGAGGTGCCGCAGAGGCGCGGGTTGAAGGCAGGACGGGCTCCGCGGCCCCTCCGCCCGGTGCCCCTCTCCTGCCGCAGGGGAGGAGGCTCGGCCGCCGCCGGCACCGGCACCGGCACCGAGCGGTCCGCGGGGAGCCGAGCCGCGCCGCGGGCGGCATGGAGTGGGAGCTCAACCTGCTCCTCTACCTGGCGCTGTTCTTGCTGCTGCTGCTGCTGCTGCTGCTCCTGCTGTGCCTGCTCCTCCGGCAGCTGCGGGGCTCGGCGGGAGCAGCCCCGCGCCGCCTCCCGCCACCCCGGCAGCCCTGGGCTGAGCGCCGGGAACCGGGAGCTGGGACCCGCCCGCCGCCGCCTCCTCGGGCCGCCCCCAGGTGAGTCCGCGACACGCAGGGAGGGTTGGGGGCCGCCCCTGGGGCCGCCTCCGCCTCTCCGCGTCCCCCGGGAAGGCACGGGCTGGGTGCTGCTCCGCCGATGCAGCATCCCCTGTCCTCGACCGCCCTCCGGTTCCCCGCTCTCTCTAGAGTAGCTACGTTTGCCATATAAAATTCAGGGGAAATTTGAAGGTGCGCCCACCCTGCAGCTTTTACTCTGTAAGAAAGTATTATAAAACTCCCCTCAGGCTCTCTTTGCGGATGAGGTTATGATGGCTTTCCTTTGGCATACAGAGATCCGAATTTGACCCGATTACAGAATTTTTAAATGTAGCACATTCCAGTGCAGAAGGCACTCATCTTTTAAAAGAACTTCCCTGCCACGCACCAACACCCCCCCCGCCCCAACTTCACATCTAATTCAGTTTTCCTCCTTTTACTCCACAGGAGCTATTCCATCATATAGCTAAAATGCCAAGTAATCTTCACTCCCTGTAGAGTGGGAGCAGACCTGGCAACAGCCCATGGCTGACCCTACCCCATCTCTGATGTCCCCCAGGGACCACTTTGGCCCCAGCACAGCAGCTGCTGCTCCCCAGGTAGTGCCTGGGGCTGGTGTCCATGAAGTGTGGCTGAGCAGCCACCTCCTGCTGACTGCCCCCATCCTGTGCAGGGCATCAGGGGTGGCACCGACACCAAAGCAGCTCGGCCGCTGGGCCTTTAGGAAATTTGTGTTTGAGGCCTTTAGGAAATTTGTGCAGACCTTTGGCTGCAGACTTTTCACAGCATGGATTTTTGATAGCTCTCTGGAACCAGGGTGTCTTTCAGAGAGTGAGCCTAAGTGAACATGAGTTCTGACCTGTGCTCACTCTGGTGAGTTTCTGCACCATGGACAAAGATGGACAGACACCGGTTTGTCCCTACAGGAAGGACCTGTGGAGAAGCTAAGAATAGGTGCTATCAGCTGTGCAGTGAGCTTGGCAAAAAGAAATTAGTGCTATAGAGCTGGTGTTCTTGTTTAAAAATGTGGGGTTTAGGGGTTCTTCTTTAAGCCACATTTAGATGGCAGCTGTTGGGGCGGTGTGGCTGCAGGCAGCCAGGTCTCCAGCGTTGCTGTGGGGTGTATTTTTACAGGGCAGGTTGCTGCTAATTCAACAAGTGCCTCTCAGTACACGATCTGCCTGCTTCACTCCTGCTGTGCATTGCTCTGTTACAAGGCAGCGTGCTGCGAGCACGAGGATGCTGTTGGAGGGAACATAGGATATTCCAGCTCTCCAGCCCTTGCTGCAGTGATCTGAGCTCTCTTCTGCTGCTCACTGCTGGGTGACTTGGCATGGGGGAAGAGTCTGCTAATGGTGCAGGGGTAGTTACAATCAAGTTGGAGAGGCCCTCCTCCAGAGGGTGTTGGCATTGCTCTGGCCCTTCTTCCAGCTGGCTCACTATGGCTTTTTATTTCAATCTTTTTTAATTTTTGCACACTGGGATTTAGGACAGGTCTTTTATTTGCATCATTACAGATCCATCATCGCTTATGCAGACTGTCCCAACGTGCAGTCCTGCTTGGCAGGGGCTTTGCAAGACACAGGACATTCTCTTTGGGGTGCTAGTCCTGGAGCTGATGCCATGCTGCCTCACACACCTTGGGCCATAAGGATTTGCTGTCTGTAGCCCCTCCTAGTGCCTGATGCCCCAGCTGCCCTTTTCCACTCTTGGGTGGTTTTTCAGTCATGGGAAAATGATGAGAGAACAATCCAGTGTAGGTTTCCCTTCCAGTGACTCATCAGCTTCGTATCTCTATGGTTTTTTTGTTCTTCCTCTGTGAAAATGGTGGGAATGGTTTTGGCCTCACATCATTGATTAGAAAGAAGGTGACTAAAGGTTTTGCTCAATTAATATGAGTAGCCGTAAAACTGCGACACATATTCTGCATGAGCACCAAGAGATTACCTTCAGAATGTGATTTCACAGGTAAGTGAAGTGTTTAAAATCTTGGGAATGGTTGGGGCACTTCTAATAACTTGTGTTGCAAAAGCCCTTCATACTTATTGTATTGCATGGAGCAGAGAGAATCTGATTTTTGTAATGACTCTTTACAAGCATGACTGACAGGGCACAGTTATCTTGCTCCGGAAAATGAAAAGTAGTACATGATTATTCTGACATATAAGCATTTTACACCAACAGTGCAGGAGAAAAGTTCATGGGGGCTACTCAGTGAAACATCTGCAGGTCAGAGGATTATAATCTCTTTGCTTTGTCTTGGTACTAGTACTGCATCTCAAATGTTGTCATTTCACAAATACCTGCAGTGCAGCAATAAATACCTCAAATTCACAAGACGAGTGTTCCTTTTAAGTAAGCTCCATGTTCCAGTGCTGTCATCTGCAATGTAATTTGGAAGGACAAGCAGGGGAGTTGTTTGGCATCACACACGCAAGTGGCATCAAACATTTGCTCCATTCAAACAATTTTCCATTTCTTCATGTGTGTTTTAGGGCACAGCTGTGGAGGCGGCACTTTCCCCTCTGCTGGTGTGGTGACAGGGCAGGAAGGTGGATGGTTATACAGCTCTTCAGTGCTGATGTTATAGGTGATTTGTTTTCCCAAAGATTGGTGCTGCCAATCCTTTGATTGATCCTTTTGCTCAGGAAGGAGGGCAGGCTGCCCCTTGTGCAAAGAGCCTGTCCCACTGTCCAGAGATCTTCTAGAAAGTTTCTAAATTCCCAGTGTCCAGCCTCTCAACAGAAGGTGTACACCCTTTTGTTTAATCAGTGATGAGAGGCAGAAGTAAGCCAAAGGCTCTAAAAGATTAGCCAGATGAATCATCGAGGGAAGATGTAAACAAGCTGCAGGGTGAGAGAAATACAAGATGGAATCGTTAGTAGGAAATTACTCCTGAGCCCTGCGTGTTGCTGAAGTGCACAGGCACAGGTATCCTGTCCTGGGAGGGGGCAAGGTTTCCCTTCTGTCCAGCACTGAGGTATTGGGACACCTCATTACTGGGCCATTGCCGGCAACACCAGAGGGAAGTCAGGTAAGAGCCGTGAAAAGCCCTTGGGGAATCAGTAAAACAGTTAAATATGTATGCTTTTGTTAGCTGGCAGCTATAGGGCAACCAAATCATCTGCAAGTATTTGAAAGATACAAGCTCTGAGGAAGAAGATAATTTATTTAACGTGATCTGTGACAGGGCATAAGAGAGTATAGATGGGCACTANACCAAATCATCTGCAAGTATTTGAAAGATACAGGCATAATAGAGTACAGATGGGGACTGCTATCACTAAAGGCAGGAGAAAGTACTTGACAACAAGGTGTTGTTAACTCCATAAATGATCTCCCAGGGAAGACACACAAAGCTCGATGTTTGCCCCTTGAAAATTAGACTGTCGCTAGAGGGAATAATGCTGTGCTCTTACGAAGAGGCACTAACTATGTTGTCACCTCTTTTCCCATCTGGAGATTAAAAGACACGAAGGCTCATTGGACCAGAACAGTTCCCAGTGAGGCCTGAAGAATTATGCCAGAAATGTCCACATTTGGGTATTTACAAATACTCTAAACCAACCACAGCAATCTGTTTCTTTTTCTGATGATTAATCTGGTGTATTTTCACAGTGACAGGTAGTGGCATAGCTCCACTCACAGCCACAGCTGTGCAAGGCCTGCTCAGTACCTTTAATTTTTTGGCATTCCCGAGAAACTCTCTACTGTGTTGCTTCCCTTCAAACGTTGTTACATCTCTCAAATTCCACTTTGAAAATCCACCTCTGTGAAGGGCTGTCAAAATTCTGACGGTCATTTAAGATCTGTTTTGAGGTGCCTTGGGGGACTTCAGCCAAAGCAGATTTTCTGTTCAGGTGTATGGGCACATCTGAGCTGACAAAGCTTTCAATACAGAATATGATGGTTCATCTTATTTGGACTTACAGAATAAATTTATTATTATAATTATTATTATTACTACTACTACTGCTGCTACTTTGAAATTTTACCACATAGTAATGACTGCAAGTTTTAGAGAATGGGGAATATATTGCTTCATGTAATTACAAAAATTGAAGTATTAATCAGTTCTGTGAGAAATCTCTATAATTATTGGAGGAAATTTATGGAAAGCCTCACAAATCCAAATGTTACATGTTTTCAGTGTGACTTTCAGTGAAATTCAGCAGCATGTGCTGAATTCTCTCAGGTGACGTCTCTCTGAAAATGCATATCCTATTTTTGATTCCAGAAAAATTAACATCTTCAGAACAGACCTTGTCAATAGCAATGACAAGATTTTGCATTTCCTGGATAATTTTTTAATAATCAGGGATAAAATGTACATCCTCAGTCTGCTTAGTTTATTATTTCTGTCTTTATGGGTGGGGGTTTTTTAAATTTAATTTTGTACTTTTTCTGGATCTGTGTTGACAGAAACAGCACTCTGCAAAAATGGTTAAAAGACAAGTCCCTGCTTGCTGAAGAAAGCAGTTGATAGAGAAAAACAAATTAATTTTCATTCTAGCCTTTAAGCACAAGGCTTTACTTAATCTCTCTGTTAGCAAATGGCTCTTCTGCTTTTTCAAGATTTAATATCTTTAAAAGCTGAGTTCACTGCGGGTCTGCTGCACTCACCAGGGCACGTTCACACCTATTTAACACCTGGGAAGTGGTGTGTGCTGGCTTATTAAAATTTATGCCGCATTAAGGAGCCTGTCAGGAGGCAACTCTCTGTCTTCACGCATGGCAATGAAGTTTTCAGAGGAATCTGGTTTTTGCAGAAGATCACCTGTCTTTGGTAGAACAGGTTTTGCTGGAGTCTTGATTGATTGCTGCAGACAAGTTTAACTGCTCTGCTTGGAGAAGGGATCACTAGTGTATACTTTCCCTCCGTTGTTTTCTCTTCCTTTGGGCTGATTGACGTATTCAAACCAGTCCTTTCTACACTACGTGAATGCCAGGTAACATCACACGTGGCATAAAAGCTTGATATTCCCGTCCTGGAAATGAGAAAAGCCTCCCAAAACCTCTCAGAACTTCACAGTTATGACAGTGTCACTGACTCCTTGGGATAGCCTAGGGCTGTGTCTGTGAGCCCTGGGGGATTCTGATGGGCGGGGGAGCCATGGGGGGAGTGAGGATTGGCAGGAGGTGGAGGAGGAGCAGAACAAAACACAGGTGTGGCCAATAGAGGGGGGGATCAGGCTCGTTTACTTGCAGCTGAGGGTGGACACAGAGAGGTTAAAAGCACTGGGAGAGGGACCTGAGGGTCTTCTAGAGAGAGAGGAGGGTTGGGAAGTGATGTCCCAGGTCTTGGCTGCTGGCCGGGGCAGTAGTGATGCCTTCTGGAGCAACTTGGTGGGTGTCTGTGGTGAGGGTGGAGTGGCCCAGGGCAGAGGAGATCCAGGAACAGCAGGTGACATGTTTATATGTATTTTACTATGCTTGGGTTATTGTGTAGGAAAGAGCAGGGCATGGCCCTCCTTAGAGGGTGAAGGGAAATGTGTCTGTGGGACTTTTTTGTCTTCTTCAGCCAAACAGTTCCCAGGAAAACAGTGAGGTCTTACAGAGCAGGTGATGATGAGGCCTCTCCCGCTTTCAAATCTCCCCAGCAGTTCAGTAGCGGTTCTGGTCTGCATAGAGGTTTTTCTGCCTGTCCTGTCAATACAGCTTAGCACCCTTTTCCTAGACAGAGGAGTACCATGTCTTGGGTTGATGTGCCCTACTTCACTTTAAAATTGTGGAAATTAGACAGTTTTTCTTCATGGTCTTTTTGTAAGCCCCTAATGAAATAATTTTGTTAAGAGTGCCAGTAATTGATGTAAACCATTTCTTTGTTAAAATGCACGGTTTGGTTTAAGTAGAAGTCTATAAATTGTATAATTCTGCTTTAGTGAAGTCTACTTTAATGGACTTGTCTGTGTCTGTTGCCCTGATTCACATATAAACCCCTGGAGTCTCATCAGCTATCAGAAAATTATGGATGTTTAGCAGAGGAATTAGAGGTCTGCAATATGTTGTTGTGCAAAGAACAAACATAGAGGAAAAGAGGTTCATTTCTGCTCTGCCCCAGCCCTGTGTTCACATACCTCATTCAAATCTGCCTGAATTCAGTCACCTTATCCATGGCTCAAAAAAACTGGGAGGGAAATGTGTGCCCCTGGCCTGTGTGTGCCCTGCTCGTCCTCTCCTGGCTGCAGGTTACCCTAATTCCTCAGGTGGGGAAACAGAGGCATAAAATGGGTCTGAGCAGAGATACAGTGCAAGCCTCTGGTGGGGATCACCTGAGTTTGTGTGCTTCTCAAAACCTGATTGTGGGCAGTGACCCACCCACCTCAAGGCCCCTGGTGGCTGAAGCCAAACTTTTGGGTTCCTGGAGCTGAATACAAATGGAGTCAGAGCTATTCCTGCATGCACTGGTACCTGCCTCTCTAATGCAGGTCAGAAACCCAAAAGACTGCTAGGGAGTGTGTTATAATCCCAGCTAAGAAAGCTTGCAATTTGGCCTTGAGTTCAGGGGAAAGAGCACTTTTCCCCTTGTCCTGTTGTGGTATGGAAGGCAGATGGATCTGCTTTGGGAAGAAGAGCTTGTTTTGCCCCATGGGTGGTTGGTTACCAGGAGTGGAGTGAGGAAACTTGTTCAATGAACCCACAAAAGTCTTCTCCACCCTGTGATAGCAGCTTGATGGCCTTTACTTCTGGCCCTAAGCTCCCAGACAGATTTCGTTTTCAACCTCCTGTTTCTGCCACCAGTTCTGCAAGTAACAGCAGGCTCCATGGAAAACACAAAGGTTTGACAACATTCTAGGAATAAAAGGTCTCAAGAATCAGCAAATGCTTGTGACAGGACAGAGCTGTGTGGTGTGTAACAAACTCATTTGTCTGCTTGTCTCAGCCTGCAGCTCTGAGAAACCAAGTATCACCTGGGAGTTTCTGCAGAAATAATTTAACTTTTAAAGGAAATGTGTGGTCATGGAACTGTGCAATATTAATTTAAACAGAAATTTAAAAAGTGGTTTTTTTTAAATCTTGTTCTTCCACTTTAGTCTGGTCCTTTGAGCATAGTCAAGGCATGGCTGGATTTCTCATTCACGATTTGAAAGCTGTTTTCTTGATATCATTTATGAGTATTAAATTAAAAAAAAAATAGTTTGCTTGGCCAAAATCTGCCTTGACTGTAGAGACATCTCAGTGTTGTAAAATCTTTCCCCTTTCAGCTTTCCTTTGAGGGGGATTGTTTGAACACTAAAAAGCACTGAAATGCTATTCAGTGCTAGTACAGAGGAAGGCATGAAATGCTTTTGTGAATTGTGATGATTTTGGTTGCAGTCTCCACTGAAGTAAGCTGACTAATCAAGATGTTTTACTGTTTTCTCCTTTGTTCATCACAACTGTTGGGTTAGTTTGCAGTCTTTTGGGCATGAACTATTTTCTCAGTGTGTAACATATGACCCAAAATTAAATGTAAAGTCTTAATAAGGGTTGATGGCAAAAATTGTTTTTAAATCGAAACCAGGACCTTTTATTTTTTCCCCTATTGATCCTACTGCATCTGTATTGGATTCATTTTGAGCTCAGCACTGAGTTTTCCTGTTTTAAAGACAAACTGTTGGCATGAGATTATCTATTCCTATGGAAAATTTGGCTTACAGAAACCTGCTCACAGTTTGATACTGCAGAAAGCAGAGCTGGTGGGGGACCTGCCTAGAGCTGCTGGGAATGCTTAGTAAGCAGAAATATTCTGGGATCAAATATTAGGGTATGTGGGGAAACAAAACCTTTCTCTTTTCCCCTGTAGTGCCGCAATTCCCGAGCAATGCCACTAGGTGGCGCGCTCTCTGTAAGGTTCAGCCCGCTTTCAAAATCCCTGGGACTATTGGAAGTGTAGGAAGGGATTTCATCATGTCAGCGTTTACCTTTTTAATCTCTTCACTTCCCCTTTGACTATTACCATACCTATTTTTGAAAAAATTGCTACTGAGCATAGTTTAAAGTGGTTTAACTAAAGTTTCTGCCGTGACTGAGACAGGGAGCCTGACAAAAAGCAGGCATCCATCCTTCTCTGCCACAGTGTTCAGCAGAATAACTTGTGGTCAGTTGGTATTAAGCTGCTGTACAGCAATTGTATATATCCCTACTGTACTGGGGTATAGATCCTGGTGCAGGTGGAGGCTGGGGTTGCTGTGAAGTTGGTATTTCCTGGTTTCTCCCTCTGGTTAGAGGCACAGCATCTGCTCCCTGTTCCTAGGACCTATAATGTTGCCTCTTGTTCAGTCAGGTGCACCTCCCAACCCTGAGAGGCGAGTCCTAATTAGCCATAAATATTTATTTATTTTGGCTGAAGGCAAAAAGGTAGTTTGTCCACAGCTGTCTTCAGCAAATAATAGCACACTAGGAAGGAAATAGGTTAGCCATTAAAAGAATAAAATGCATCTGCTTGTCCTTGGTAGTTTGGATGCAGAGTTTAAATGTGACCAGGTGCCATGGCTCAGATGGGATGGCACCACCTTTTCCTGCAGCTCACAGCCTAATGCTGCAAATCCTGTACTGTTGTACCTAAGGGCTTTAGAGGTGTTGGAGGGATCAGGGCAGGAATTTCTCCCCTTTTCTTCCCTCTTACCAGTCCCGAGTTAGGAATTGTGCAGTTAGAGAGGAACAAGATTTGCAATGTTTGGAAAAGTTGTGTGACAAAACTTTAACGTTGTCTAACCTCAGTTTCACTCATGCCAGGGGATGGTAAGGTCTGGATATTTCTCTTTTCTCATTCTGGGAAGATGATTTGACTGGCTCAATAATGACATCTCTTTCCTTCTTAACTCCACTCTTGGATTGAGGCATTTGCTTTTTTGAGCAATGGCCTCCAGACCTGGAATGGAATAGCAATTTCGTTTTTAGGGTTTTGATTACCTGGGGTGTGGTCAAGCAGGTGGTGTTGCAGGCAGCTCATGAGAAGTCAGCCAAACCACTAACTGAAAATAGATACAACAAAATGAGGAGCTCAGGACATAGGAGTATGAGGCAGGGAATGATATTTAACATCAGGCAGTCTGTGGTTCCCCTTGCAAGTGGGATTATCCTGTAGCATCTGAATGCCAAAAAACCACTCTGGTTTTTGGTCTGGTGAGGGGTCAGGATATGCGGGAGGAGTTACATGAACCCAACAAAACCAGTTCAATTCTATAGTTTAGGGTTTAGTGCTTGCTATTAGTTCTTGGGTGGAGATTTGCATCGAGGCACTTTTAATAAGAATAAATACTGTTTTAACCATATCACTCCTGGAAAAAGAGGCTTGAGGTTTCATAGGAGCCTAAGAGTGGATCTTGAAAACACTTGCAGCTCCTGACTTTGAATTCGCCCTCTCATCTGGAAAAACTAGCATTAAAAAGACTATCAATAGAATCAAGAAAACTGAGTTTTCCTTTGCAAATACCTGAATAATAACTACATAAAAGTTATTGCTGGGGATGGGAGGGGGAACACCTTTCAGTAAACAGAACTGCAGTTTGCATCAGGATGTCATTTGTTCCTGTGTTTCTGGACCTTAACCTGGCTCTGGTTTACCTACAGCTCTGCTGTCATTAACACTGGAAGTTGTTGGTGTTTAACTTTAATTCATATTTTCAAGGTTAAAACAAAGTAACAAAAACTCCACCAAAAGAGGAGATGCAGAGGCACTGAGGTTTTTTAGAGGAACAATACCGTGGACATTTCTCCTCAACTTATTGTTTATTCCCAGGCAAACAGCCAGTTTAGGGAGAATAAAAATATTGTCATACAGCGAACTCTTTAAAAATATGATGGAGGTGAGAAATTTGAACTACTGATAGTGTCCTATTTTTAACAGTAGGGCCAGTAATCCATGGAGGAGAAAAACCCCTTGTGCCTGGCAATTATCAGGGTGGGATTAGTGGAATGTTAAGAAATGCTATTTTAAATTGTTTTTTAATATTTTTCTTGAGGTGAAGGTTGGGGTTTATACAGTGACAGGCCCTTCAGCCTTGATCTTTGTGGGTCTCTTCCAACTCAGAATATTGTTTCTGTTGATTGTGTATGACAGTGAGAAAGAGAAGGTTTATGGAATTTTGTCCTATCCATGGTTATGCCCAAAGCCCCATATTTGAATGGCTTTGTTCATACATAAACCTTTGAGTGGCCTGCTTGCCTTTTAAAGTTTAAAAATTAAGAAATGGAGCATTTTACTCTAGAGTGTCTATATGTCTGGGTGTATGTTGGCATTGAACAACTAAAATGCACTTATGTGATGGCGGTTTAGGTAGGTTTGTCTTAGTTCAGGTATCAAAATGTATTGTAGAAACCATGAAAGTGGCTTTAGAGGTCTTGAGCTAAGTGCTAAAAATATTTCTTGTGTTTTTGAGTACTAAACACAAAGTGTTGAGGATTATATGGAAAGTTATAGACAAAAATAATGGAATTAAGTTGCAAACAAATCATTAAAGCTCTGTAGGCTCACAAGTACCTCCTGATAAAACTGCTTGGTTAGCTGGGTTTAATGTGGGCTCCACACAGTTTGAAATGAAATCAGACTGTTACTCATGGTTTTGGTGAATAGTCATTTGGAAGGTTGAGGTCAGCATGTTTTAGAAACTTAATGAAAGGCTGAAGAGAAAAGAAGCTGATGTAGGCTTTGGTTTTGTCTCCAGGCTTACTTCTTTCTCATAATCAAAGCAGAATTTTGTGGGCCTGATTCTTCTCTTCTGTATGGGAGCCAAGGCTTTTGCTGTGTCAGGTGAGAACAGCCACATGGAGATGGGAGGGTGCTTCTTACTTTGGCACCTTCAGAATAATTTATGGATTCTTTTTTTCTTCATGAGTCAATAGGTAAATCAAGGAGGCAGTTCTCAGTGACACTGAGGGCCTTTGGCAAAGTAGAGAGAGAAAGAACAAAGCAGTGCAAAGTCAGTAGCTTGTGACTTGAAACCTGGGCTCAGTTATCAGTCCCCAGCAGTGGCCTTGGGGACACCACTGAGCCTCAGTTTGCCTTCATTCTCTATTTGAAAATGAAGAGAATGCTGTTCCTGTATCCCAGGATGCTTGTGTGGCTTCTAATGGGAGGCCCCTTGATGTGAAAGAGGTCTTGTTACAAGACCTCACTTGGAAGTGTTTCACATGCAAAGCCCACTTATTTCTCTTCACAGAGAGGGAAACAACCACTCATGGGTGATTTTTGTGCCTCAGATTTTTTGAATTTCCATTGAGCTAACAACTCAATAATTCTTTTTCTCGCTGCTCCTCTCTCCTAAGTAGAGCTAATGGCCTTAAAGGTTAAGGGAAATACCTTTCTGAACTTGAATTGGTTGATGTGGATGGTTACTTAGTGCTATCCCAAAGTTCCTGAATGGGAGACAAGTATTTGCTATTATAGATGAGCTGTGCCCTCCTACACCATCTTTGTGTGGAAGTGTAGAGCACAAAGCCCAAGTGATCTGCTCATGATAAGCTGTAGTTTGGAACAGCTGGAAATGCAGGAATACAGCCTGAGCACCTGGCTCCTTTTCTCTCCTTTCCCCAGAGGAAGAGTCCATATCACTAGTAATGAGGGATGTAAACTGTGTTCCTCAGGAAGAATTAGCCTGGAAATCAAGTCCTGCCTTAGTATAGTGCTGTAGAGCTGTACTGGTAACCAAGAGTAGCATCAAGGACTAGAATCTGGCTCAAGTGATTTGTCTTTGCTTGAATTGAGATTATTGCACTGATGGCAACCTTGTGATGTCTTACATTAAAGACAATTTCAAAGAAACCTGCACCTCCTCTGAGTAAATGAAAATAACATGGTTTTCCAGTAAGAGAAATACAGCTGCCTGCTGCTGTAATTGGTATGAATCCCTGTACCTCCCATTAACCTCTTCACATTGTACTGGTGTCCCCAGAGAAATCAAGAATCTGTCAGAGTGCTGCTCTGTAATGGGTTGTGGATTAGAAGTAATGAATCACTTACAGGAAGTTGTCTTTGCTGGAATATAAAACAACATTTAGTCTCCAAAGCAACTCTCAGAGTGCTTTAAGAAACAACAAAATCTTGTACTTTGTACTCTTAGCCTGTCCTTCAGCAGCCCCCTGATGCCCTGCACATGTAGCAGGGAAAGAATTTTATAAACTTTCTGTCAGTGTTAAACTTCAAAGTTTATTTTTCCCCTGCCTGTAAACCAGCAAAACTCTTCTCTCGTCCCTTATTTTAATGGTGTTACTGCTTAGTGTTTGCCTCACACCTTCCACCCATGAGGTGCTGGAGTGCAGCACCAAGCTCTCTCCATTTGTGCTGAGCTGCCCTTGAGTAGGAGCTCAGGGAAAGGAGGCAGTGGGAAATTTCTATCCTCTGGCACCAAGTCTGGAACAAAACAGTTTTCTCCCTGTCAGTGTTAATCAAATAATGAACTTGAAACTGCTCTATTTCTCCCACCCTCACCTTTGCTTCTGACAGTGGTTCATAAAGGATTTTGGACTCTTTCACTTCCATAGAGACATTAAAGTGTGGAAAAGCATTAAGGGTTGATCTTCATTTATAATTCCATAAGGAAATGGTCTGCTCCATGAAATTTCCAAAGCCTGAAAATCTCCCTTGGTAAGCCTGTTGCCCTTCAGTACCTCTACAATAGGCTTTTAAAATATTTTGCAATGGGATTTTATTTTTAGGAGGAAATATTTTAACTAGGACAACAACAGGCCTTGGCCTTTCGGTCCTGTGTGAGAAGTGCTTTAATGTGATTCCTGTGCTCCAACTCTGATAAATTGAAGGACCTTTCCATTTTCAGCAGCTTCTGGATACATAGCAGAGCAAACTCTGCTTTAAGGAGGGCCTTGCTCTTTTATTCTCTTCTGTGATGCATTTAGAGGTAGTTATGTAGGGTCACATAACAGCTTAGGAATAGTATTGGTAGCAAAATGAGGCACAATGTTTTTGGGCAGGAGGTGAGGACCTGCTGGGAGACTGCCTTTATGCAGCAAACCATCCATCTTCCTATTTATTTATTTATTACAAGCTCCTCAAAGCAACTTCAAGAGGCTGTGCTTCTGAGATGAACTGCTTTTGTACTAACTTTTCATCCCCCTAGACTTTTCCATTGTTTCCAGAAAAACACACAGATGTGATTTAGTGCTGCAACCAGACTCTGAAAACATTTTCAAGCCCCCATTAGAAACCCCGTATCAAGTTAATTATTTCACAAATCTGATGATTCCTGCATGCACCCTTTGCCTTCCTGTGCAGCTACAACCCCAGGATTTCACTCTGTATGGACAAGTCTTGTGCCTTGAAATGGATTGGGAACTGACAGGGCCCTGCTTGCTAAGTCTCAATGTGTGCCAGAGCTAAATATACTATTAAGGCAATGCCCCTCTTTTTCTGATATTTCACTGCTGTTTTTCATTCCAGGTGTTTGCAGCTCTGTGTTAAGGAAGAATTGGAAGTGCACTGTGCCAGCAGCAGCCCTGGGAAGCAGACTGTTACATCCTGGTATGATTTTACTAGTGATTGAAATTCAAAGAGCAGGGAGGTACTTGGAAGGTGAAAAGACTGCTATGACCTCATGTGGTTTCTTAACTTGTGTGAAAATTTGTCTTCATTTTTAAAAAATGAGAAAAAGAATTATACTAAATCTAAAGGCTTATTTGTGACTTGTGGGTGGGCACTATTGACTGTTAGAGCTGCTGTCAGGTGAAACACCTGCCCACGGTGGCCATGAAGGTCCTGCAGCTGGTGCTTGTGAGTCACCATCTCCAACTGTTTTAGCCTAACTTGAATTGTTTCTGCTGAAGGCAATCAGTGCAAAATGCATTTCTCTCCAGGCACATGTTCATGTCTTCAGGTTCATCCTGGATTTGCTCATAGAGCTATTCCTGCCTTTTCCTTTTGCATTCAAATAGATGCAGAGGCTGAAATTCTGTGATAATCAGATTTATTTTCTTTTCAAACATATGCTCTTGCCAAATGGCCTGACAAGTCTTTCCCATGGTTTTACTCTAACATTTCCCCCTGCTCCCCCAGGCCTCTTTGCTTATTGAAGTTATGTAAATATTCCCTTGCTTAAACACACATTGATAACATTTTAGATTGACTGGAGTGGGTTTTACTCCTAGTGTCACCTGCTGGCAAGAAGATCCTTCTCTTCTCTGTTTAACCTTTTCCTATCGTTGCAATTCATCTTGGATCATGCATTTCAGACCCCTTCCAGAGCAGAAAAATATTGTGTGTTCTCAATCCCATGATTCTTTTCCTTGTTATTCACTGATTAGAAATCCAGTGGTAGCCTCCCATTGACTGAATGTTACCTCATGTTTGTTCACAAAGAACAGAATAATGAGCTGGTTGAAGGTAGAAGAGTGGAAAACCATTTCAAATATTTTGATTTTGAATAGAACAGACTTCTGCCACTGGAAATGAGAAACAAAGTGTACACAGAGACATTTACTGCAGAATAAAAGGCATGTGTTAATTTGATTCCAAATCCACAGCTGCCAACACAAAGTTTAAAGGGCAAAATGGAATTCAATACATATGTTGGATCATTTCCTTGAATCTGAGACTTGCTATAAAGTAGTGAGGATATCAAATAAGGCATAGGAAAGAAAAATCCTATAATTCAGAAAAATCTGTTCTCCTAAAGTGAAAGGTAAAAAGCCAAGCTGTCCCCCACTTCCCTCTTAATGTACTATTATACACATGGCACACTTGGAACAGATTTTTTAGGGTAGCAGGAATTGTGTGTCACAGTGCCTGTGTGTCACCATTAAACCATACCCAGCATTTCAGGGAGCCAAGGATTCAAACCTTGTGTTGCAGTGCTGGGAGCTGGGATGGGCTTGCTGCAGCAAGGAGAGGGAGGTAGAGCAGATGCATTCCAGGTGGTCCCATGCTAGCTGCTAAATAATTTGTCAGAGAAACAGACACATTTTTCCAAGTTATGCAAGGGTTTCTTTTATTTGTGAAGTTTAATAGATATTTTTGTGTCAAGGAAAGTAACTTACTGACCTTTGTGTGATATTTACTGTAGTAGAGGTTCTATTAACATATTTCAAAGTGATGATGATTACAGGTTTATTAGTTCCTAGAGTCTCATTAGTTGTTCACGTGATATTGATACAGCTTTTTTTAAAATGTCCGCATCACCCAAATTTTTTTTCTTTATCACACATCTGACTGACTAATGAGGTTTGACTTCCATGTGGCACTCAAAGAGCCTTTACTACAATGTTCATGTGCCTCATTCTGATTGACAGAATTTTGGAGTATGTTAAACATAGTGGATTTAGCTTCCACTGCATTTCCTTATGTCTGCACTCTGTGGATGATACAGCTTGAAGCATGATCCAGTGTGGCCTGCGTCTCCTCTGGGTATGATGTGTAAGGAGAAAAAGACTTAATTTTGCCAAAGGGGGGTAGATGTTTAAGCAAGGTTGTGCTTAAATTAAAAGTAACCAGTTTGAATATCAACTGCTTTTTTTTAAACAATACTCTATAATGTTTTCTTTAATATTGTGTTTCTACAACTAATCCATATGTGCATTTCCACATGCATGCTATGAGCAGCTCTCTATTCCCTTCATGTATCTTTGGGCATGTGTGGAATACCACTTCAATGGATTAGATTCAAATCAGAGTAAATGAGGACATTTTAGCAAACAGTTTGTTCCTTGGTCCTGCAGAGGAAGCCAGATGGGTGGATTCCATGTTTTTGCTGAACTGTATGTGCACTGCTGGGGCAACAAGAAATGCAGGACAAAATATTTAAATTTACATCATAATCTATGTTTCTCTTGCTTTTTGTGAGGTAAATGCAACTTACTTTCAGACAGAAGTGGCTGTTACATGTTAAAATGCTCACACAGCGGGATTAGGTTCATGTTTTATTTTGGCAGAGACAGTGAATTCCATTTGCATTGCAGTCACTTTTCCCTTCTTCTGACTCAAGGCTGTGTGGATGAGGGAGTGAGTCTGTCTGAGCTTAGGTGAAGCAGCTCCTTGAGTAGCCATGCAGACTGCATCCTCCTTGCTTTCCTAAACTGGATACATCTTCCCTGTTCCTGGGCCAGGGAAATGGTCCTGCTGGAAGACATGAAGTAAAAAGTGTCATTGCCTGAAATGGTTGCAATTTCTGATAGTCGAGAACTACAGCCCTAACAATCTGTTCGACACTGTGCTTGTTGTGCTAACCTGGCTTACTTGGAAGCCAAGCTAGGTCAGCTGATGAAGTGTCTGCTTTTTACCGAATTCAGTTCAGACTTGCTCTTTAGTGCTGGGACAGGATCTGCTTCAGATTCATGGTGACCGATTTTATACAGACTTCATCCGGGGGGCGCTTGAGCACCTGCTGGAGGCTGTCTATCGGCAAATGTAATTTTTCTTTTAAAAGGTTCACGACGCTAAGAAACAAAGCACTAATGCCACCCTCCCGGGGCATGGCAGGGATGGAGGAGAAAGCCGGGACGCGGCCGGCGGTGCCCGGCCTGCAGGCGGCCCCGGCAGGCTGCCGAGGCTCGCTGCCCGCCCCGGGTGGGGCTGGCCCGGCCCCCGGGTGAGGCAAGAGCGGCGGGGCCGCAGCGGGACCTCCTCCCTCTTCGCTCCTGCCCCGCTCGGTGCCTCACTCGGTGCTCTCGGTGGCTCAGGGCGGTTCGGCGGGAGGTGAGGGGCGCAGGCAGCTGAGGCGGGCGGGCGCTGTCGCCTTCTCCTCCTCGCTGTCCCTCACTGTCGCATCTCTCTTTGCAGACTCGGACTCGGCCCCACCCGGAGGATCCCAGAGATGGCGAAGGTGAGGAAGGCGGCGGCTCCGGGAGGACACGGCCCGACGGCCCGTGCCCGGCCGCTCCCGGGGACATACTCATATTATCCCTCTCCTTGTTTTCACTCCTCACCGATTTCTTTTCGGGCTCCTCCAAACCAGCCCATCCCCAGGCCCGGGCGGACGCGGACGGGAGGGGACGGGGATCATGTGAGGGACACGTCAGGCACTTTTTTTTTTTTTTTTTCTTTTTTTCCACCAGTTTCCACTAATTTGGCCAAGTTTTCGGTACCCTGTGTTTATATTGCGCATGGGTGGAGGCTCCTTCCACTGAAAGGAAGGAGAAAAAAAAAATCGCCTTGGCAGTGCCTAGTGGGGGCTTGGGGCTTGGTATTTCCATTCCCAGCTTTCCCGTAGCTGACGCGAGTTTTTCTGGGAGCCTTGGATCTATAGTGCAGTTCTTCGTTTGGGGACTTTATTTTGCAGCCGTTTGCTTGCTGTGGTTTGAGCCTGGATGAGGATGTGGAAAATGGGGTAGACACCAGCATTTTTTTCTGTAATTGCACCAAATGCATATGCTCTGAAAACTAAAATAGGAGTTTAATGGCTTATTTGTAGGGGGTTTTAGTGGCTTTATGGGGTTTGTACTGCTGTAGGAAGTGAAAGCAATCTAGAGTCTGTTAGGGCTTTCACAAAGGTCAGAATAATTGCACTTAATGAGTGGAGTGATTAGTAGTTTTAATACCCTTGTGAATATTTACTGATATTATGTCTGGATTTAGTTATAAAAGAAAGAAAGGGAACTTCTTTTAGGCTTAAGGGTAACTTCCTTTTAGGAAAAGTGGAAATTGACAATATTCTTGTCTGTCCCACAGAGACGAACTTTACTTCATCTTAACAGGAATGTTTCATTCTTCACTAGTGCAAACCATTTACTCTTGGCTTCAGGTAGTAAATTTTCTACTGCCTAAGGTGACACTTGGGGATAGCTTTTTATCTGTGGTGGATGTTGGTAGATGGAAGTCATTGGAACAATGAAGGTTTTTATAGGGAGGCCTTGTTCTCCAATTTTCCACATTCAGAGGGCTGCTTTCCATGTAAGTAGTATTCTTCGCCTGTGCAGTTAGGCAGCCACGAAAGACCAGGAGTGTTAAAGCATTGTAGCCTATAACTTTTTTTATGAAAATAAAAAAAGCAAAGTTGAAGAAGCTCCACTTCTCATGACAGCTGTCTGTTCTATATGTTGTATTATGAAATGGAGGTAAGAGTTAAAGTGCCCATGAAATGCTGTCAATTGGCAGCAGCTCCTTGTGTACAACTAAAGCTGCAGAGTTCACAAAGGCTGCACAGCACAGTGTACTGGAGTTCAATTTAGCCTGGGTACATCACTGAAGAATAAAACCTTTGAAGAAGGTAAGTTATATTTGGAGTCTTGGTCAATGAAGTACCTGTCCTTGCCCAGTTCTGTGAAGCCATTTTTTTCCTTTGCCCAAAGGCCTGAGGAACTTTGTGTGTTCACTGTCTAGAATAGAAAGGTTCATTCATTTTGTAGGAAAACTACAGTATGTGCTTCACAGGCTGGTCTCTCCCTGCCTGTGTTTATCTGCTTTCTTTGAGGGAGCACTGCTGCCCTGACAAGCTGCCCTTTCTCTCCCAGCTCTCTGTGCAGTGGTCTTTGTTACTGCAGCAATGCACAGGGCACCGTCTCCTCCTGCTCAGTGAACAGGCTGGGAACTGCTGCCCTGTGCTTGCTGGCTCAGAAATCTGGAAAGAAAGCAGCAGGTGCTGTGGGCTGATCTGTTTTGGTCTGCTACTCGTAATTTTTTTCCTGAATAAAACTTTGGGAGTATTTGGTGTGCCCATTTGTAAACTGCCAGGAAAGGATCACTTGCTGCTGCTGCAGGTGTGGCTGCTCTGCACTATATCTGGAGTTCCTGTTTGCCAATGTGCATGTGTGACTCGGAGCACAGGGATGGTATTGCCAGCTCCGTAGTGTTCCAGAAGGCTGTCTCACGTTCCAAAGTACAAACACTCCTTCAGAATTGGGCTCTGAGCAGCCCCCTCTGCCTCTGTTGAGATTACACATGAGGATGGGTTTCTCAAATGTCTCTGCATTGGTTCCTACATGGCTGCTGCTTGCTCTTCTCCTTCTCTCCCACCCCCTCTCTTCCTTTTTTTTTCCATCCCTCCTCCCTATCTTTGATATCTCTGTGGTGTACTGACTCAGAGTTCACCACAGATGTTGTGTAATTGTTTTCTCTCAGGAGTTTAAATTTAGTGGGGCAGATGTGAGTAGTCTGCTGACCTGAGCTTACTCCTCCTGTTTAAGCAGACAGTCTGAAGCACTGTTAAACTTGGAGAGGTGTTTTGCAGACATGTCTTTTTAGTTTTGCATTTGCATCAGCTCTGCGCCTGTACCCATCCACTCACAATGCCATTTGCACTGTACTGCCCTTGAAATGTCAGGAAGCAATTGCATATTTCTGGTGTGAGGTTGGTGTTAGACCACAGGTTGAACTGGCATCTCTGTGTGGGCTCCAATGGCTCTGAAGGCTTTCAGGTCAGCAGTGAACACTGTGTTGTGTTTATCTGCAAGATGGGCCTTGTGTAAGACATCTTACAGCAGTCTATCATTTATTCAAGCACATGACCTTCTGGGCTCTCCTCTGTCTGCTGGAAATAGCATACCTTCTCTCTTTGCTGGTAAATATTCTCCATTTTCAATCTTACCACTCCACAGTTTTCCTGTGCCATCTTGAAAACAAATGGCTGCTTAAAAAAAGCAAAAACAAACAGTCTCACAGCACCTTCTTTACAATAAATACCTGGTTTTCCAGCAGCAAATTTTTGAGACACTGCTTCTGTTGCTGCAGAGAAAGGGGGTGGCTCTTCATCTGTGGAACTCTGACTGAGAAGTTGCTGTACGTGGTACAGAGCCATGGTGGCAGGGAAGGAGTCTCTGTCAGTTCAAGTATGGTCTGTTGTTTGCTGATATCAAGGCTCTGCACTTAACAGTGGCTAAACACAGGGGCTTGTGGGTGGGAAATATTTTGTGTCTTGGTGAGGAAAATGAAAAGGAACCTCGTTAAGTGGCTATTGTTACTGTTGCCAGGATATGTGGCACTATTAGTTTGTGATGCTAAATTGTCTCTTGGGAGACATTCACTTTGAGGTGCTGGTTAGAAACATTTCACCTGAGGTTTTATCTTCTCCTGGAAACCTTTGCTAGCATAGAATTGGACAAAAATACCAATGCCCTCATTTGGAGGGGCATAAATTCTAAAGCAATGTTATCTCTTGCTTTGTAGTATTTTTATTTTTTCCCCTCTGCATTTTCATGCTAATTTTGTGTTTCTAGGAGCTTCATTGGTCTCATTGGAAAGTGTCTGGAGAAAATGAAAGCTGCTGTTTATTTCTAGTGTGTAATCACAAATTTCACTTGCAGTACACATGACTCCTTAACAACAATCACTGTATTGGGGAACGTAGACAGAAAAGAATGTGTGTAGGTTTGGGGTGTTACAGTCTTGTGATACACTTTGTGTTGAGGTTTTTTGCGTTGTGCTTCTCTTTTTATTTTACTGCCTGGTTTAAGGTGTGGTGATTGAGTAAAGGATAACTCCAGATTACAAGAGGATTTATATCAAAGACTGTTTGTCTTTTTTATTGATGAGCTTTGGGTGCTACTGGGGGGGGAGTTTACTATCCAAAGAAAAAAGGACCTATGAGGTTGTAGTGTTACTCTGTATCTGCTTACTTAAACAACAAGGAATGTTTCTAGTGATACTAAAGATAAGATATCTTTTCATAGAGGTAAATAAATAATGAAGTTTGTCTGGTTCATAGCTCCGTTTCAGTTTTGCTGTGACATCAAGTTTGGGTCAGGCTTTGGTGGTTTAGAAGAGGTGCTGCCCCCTCTTTGTAGCCAAAATGTGTCATGTTTGGGAAGGGGGAGACAGCTCTTCCCTCTATGGACTGAGTATCTTACTGCTGCTGAGCTTTCTGCTCTTGTCCATCGATTGCACAAATGAGAGATCTGAACTGGAATAACTAAAAGGGCACTTTTGAATAGTGGAGTGTTTTAGATGGATTTGTGGTTGCTGAACACAGTGTGCCTGAGTATTCCCTGCTGTACCCCAATTGTCAGGCAGTACTCTAAAAAGCACTAGGTTGAGTTGGGCTCTGATGTGAAGTTAGGGATGGCTTCACCCTTTCCCAGTACTGGGCTATTGGGAATGTCACATCTGCCCACATGTGGCTCCTAAAGGCATGTGTGGCTCAGGTTCTGGTGGAGCGTGGTTGTGGCAGGTGGGGAGCCAAAATCCACTGAGTGCCACAAGGGAATGCCTGGAATGCAAATGGTGCTCAGACATCAGGAAAAGTCTTTTAGAATTCAGCTGTACCAGGAGATTTTCAGGAACTGCTCATCAAACTTAGTGCGTGCTCAGGCTTTCTACGCAGTGCTTTGAAAAAGAGAGTTTTGAAGGATTCCTGTTAGTTAATAAAAATGAGAAGGGCCATCCAGGGAGATTTCATCTGGCATTTAGTGTTCACACATACTTTGTCTGTAACAGCCACACAGGAATGCTTTGCTGTTGTCACAAGACTTAGGAATTGTGAAGGGGAATTCCATGTGCTTATAACAAGATAAGAAAAGATCAATATCTGCTTCCTCTGATATTTGTTGACATTGGTCATTTCCGAAGGAGAATTGTGGTACTTGTGTAATATTAATTATGTTGAGATGATATGGAACAAAAATAAAATAACCCCACACTGGCTGGAGTGGTAGTAAGGGAAGGAGGAGGGAAAGGCTTTTCAGTCTTTGTTTTACCAAATTAAATTCAGTTCATAAAAGTGAGTCCCAAATCCCTGAGATTGTGTTCATGGTAGCCTTTGGAATTAGCTAGGAAGATGACAATAAATACATTCAGAGTACTGCCTAAAAAAATAGCTTATAATGGGACAAGCAGAGTGTTCCAGTGGGATTGTCACACCTCTGAGTTATCCTGGCTGTTGGAAACCATCTCCCCAAAAGAAATTTGTTGTTGCCATTTAGCACTGTGACACTTTTGTTCTTATCTGTCAGAATGTGAGAAGTGAACCTGACTCCTGGCGCTGCTGCTGCAGTGGGAGCTGTGGAGAGTCTCTGCTGGCAGGAGCACACGGAGCCCTGGGACAGTTTCTGGTTACTGCTCTTTTCTCCCTGCCCTTCTGGCTGACCTGTCTCTGAGTGCATTGACTGCACCCCAGAGTGGCTGAAATTCCTAACTCCAGGGAAGGCCAGATGGCTGTGCTGCCTCTGGAGTAATCTGGTGCCAATCTCAGTAGGTGTCTTGGCACCTGCTATCGTGCTCTTTCTTGAGAATGGAATAATGCCCTTCCTGTTCTGATTGCTGTGTTTTTATGGCAGTGCTTACAGGAAATTTCCCCTCTACAGCTGTTAGAAACACCTTTCTGTTCCCCAAACCCAGCTGTTTCCCCTTTTGGCCACTTCCATAGTTAATTAACTACTGTGCTGAACACATATAGGTTCTTGAGCTATCCTCCTTAAATCAAGGCAAAACTTTTCGACAGCGATGATGAATGTCCTTTTGTGTTTAATCCAAAGAGAAATTCCCTCAAGAGCCATGTTCCATGGAAACTTAGTGGAATTGTTTTTGTGTTTGGACACACTGATCTCTTACCCTTATGTTTGAACTGTTGGGGTTTTTTTAGCTGTAAACTAATGTAGCTGAATCACTTTTTAAGAAGTTGCTCATGTCAAAAGCACTATGGTGAAAAATTGAAAGCCATTGTAGAGTTCAGTGGAAAAAATTGGTGCGGTACTGCTTGAGAGTTCCAGTAGGGTTTTCTTAAGGAGACGTTCTTATTTCCAGATGTGTCTTTGTGCCATTTGTCTAGCATACATGATTTGTGCAATTAATTTTTCAAATTACTTTAGCAAATGATAAATTCTTAGTAATTTCCCTGCATTCGGGTTCCAGTGCTGGAGATAACAGTAGTTTGCAGAATTGGTACATAAATATACCCAAATTTAGCTGCACTGCTAAGGGAAGCCATAGAAGTACCTCTGCAGTGAGCCATGTTTAAACACCCACAGACTGCTCTTTAGCCAGACAATTGCAAGAAAAAGACAGTCAGCTTTTGGATTGTGAATTCAAACAGCCTGAGCTCATGTATGGAGTGAAAGATGCAATATTCTATTTCATGGTGTTTTCCCTCTCCCCCGACCCCTTTTTCCCCCCCAGTACACGAGAGGCACCGTGACAGCCTTCGCTCCTTTTGATGCCAGAGCTGATGCAGAAGGCCTTCGTAAGGCCATGAAGGGATTGGGTAAGGATAATTTTCATTTTACAAGAAAGAAAAGGCTCTTCCTCCTTTGCAAACATCCTTTCTGATCTACCTTTTCGTCTCAGTAGATGAGAGTAGGGCGTGTGTGTACAAGACATGGAACGACAGCCCCAGGACTGCGCTGGTCAGGGCGTGTCCTGTTTGTGACTGTGCAGCTCTCAAGGATGTTTATTTTTGGGTTAGCATGAGGGAATAAAAAGGGGTTTACACATTCCACATTAAGAAATGGATGTTCCACACGCTGTTCTAGGTGCACTAAAGTTTTACAGAGCAGCAGCTCTGGATTTGCAGGGACAGCTGTGGAGAATTACAGCAGCATAGTAAGAACTCTGCATGGAAAATCTGCAGCAGCCTCCTGGCCCTGGAAGTGTGTGAGCACAGTGCAGTTACTGGGGCAAGGAATGTGAGCACACAGTGTGAATGCAGACTAAGAAGTGGTCTGTAAACCCACACTGGAGCTTTCTGCCCCAAAATTTCCTGGGAGAACAAACCTCGATTTGCTGCTTTCTCTGAAGTGGAAGGAAACAAAAGGAAGGGAAGGAGGGATGTGTGATACACCTCTGCCTACAGGCAAACTTAGTAGGGCTGGGAAGATGCTGTGCTGGGAGGACCTACCTTGCAAGCTATGTGTATAAAATGGGTAATAGCTTCATACTGCTGCCCTCTGAGATGTTTGGGATTGCTGGACTGAGTTTTGCTGGGAATTGGCAGTTTGTTGGTGAGCCCAAAGGCAAAACCTTTCTGTGGAAAACAGACTGACTAAATGTTATAGCTGGTGCTTGAAGCAGAGTCTGGATCAGAGTACTGATGGAGAACAAACAACATGTTAAGTCCTCCAGTCATGTTTTTGCACCAAACTTGGTGGCTCAGCTTCGGGTATGGTGACATTTGTTATTTTAAATGCTTCTGCTGTTTGCCAGTAGGCTGTTGTTGTCAAAGCATCTTTCACTGCCTTTTGAGTTTGTGCCACTGGAGTTTGTTTTTCAGAGTGTAACTCGTTCTTTCTGACTTCAGGGACTGATGAAGAAACCGTGCTGACGATCCTCACCACCAGAAACAATGCTCAGCGTCAAGAAATAGCTTCTGCCTTTAAAACCTTGTTTGGCAGGGTAAGAAGAAAAAGTACCTCTGGAAATCAGCTGGTTCTGGCTTACAGTGATTACTTTAAAATACAAGGCACATTCGCCATATTCCCAGTAAAGCATTCCTTGCAAGAAAGTCTACTTTTGCTTTTGTCTCCCCCCCTCCTCCACCCTGCCTTATCTTAAAAAAAATCACTATGTTTCAGGTTTTCCAAATGCCTGTTCATCCTTGTTTGTTTCAGCTGAGGTACCATTTGTTTCAGCTGAGGTACCAATTAAAACAAGAGAGGTGTCCCTTGTCTTTTTTGTTGTCTCCAGAGTCTTTCAGCTTGCAGATTGTGTGCATCCTTTTAAAATGTTTAGTCCTTGTTCATCACAGCACTGTTTGTTCTGCACTAGGATCTTGTGGATGACCTGAAATCTGAACTTACTGGCAAGTTTGAAACCTTGATGGTGTCTCTGATGAGACCAGCATATATTTTTGATGCTCATGCACTCAAGCATGCTATCAAGGTAAGAGGAGGGAGAATGAATGTATTACATGAAGTGATTGGTGCTTTTGGTTGATTTTTTTTTTTTTTTTAGGAATGAATTTTGGTTGCTANTTTTTTTTTTTAGGAATGAACTTTGGTTGCTAAAGGAAGTGCTAATAGAAGTAGGCTTAAAAAAAAAAAAGCCAAGTTATGCTGACTGTTGCCAGTGCCATAGTTTTGTCTGGGGTTTTTTCATCTTAACTCAGAGGCAGTTTAGAAATCTACACAGCATAAGAATTGTTCCTTCTGGTTTGAATACAATGAGTAGATGTGCAGTTGCTTTCACATTCTTTTTGCTGTTCAAGTGCAGTGCTGAAGTCCAGAGGGCTCTGGATTTTTCTGCTGTGAGCAGCCAAGGTTTTATAGCTATGCAGCTGTATGAAAATTAGTTGAGAGCATTTAATGGAAGTGTGGTGCTCTTTGTTTCTTCTTGACTGTTATTTAAGCTACAGAGTATGTTACCCCTGATGGATTGCAGTGCAAGTCTAAAATTAATGAGTTTGTGTAAACTGGTGTCCACCAAAATTATGAGCAGGTATTGTCTGTAGTATTGAATGACCTCTAAAAACTGCCTTCAGTAACACAGAGGGAATCATTGATGGGCCTGTCAGTGTTACCCTTCTGAGTTTTCTCTTTAGTGAGTGCATTTAGTGCCTTTCTGGGCAGGCCAGGTAAACAAGCAATTTACAGTGTGGGTGTGTAGCAATTTCAATGTCTCTTCCGTGTGCTCTTTTTTTCTGCCTCTCTCACATCTGTGGAATTTCGGGAATTGGATGTCCCTGGACTATTTACAGTATTGATTAAAATAGAGGACACTGAACTTGACTCAAGTGTGAGGTAGTGCTTTGTGGAATGACACTTCCATGCAAACTCCCAAGATCCTGGATGAGCAGCTGGTTAATATGTAGGCTTTAGTCAACTGTGCAAGCAAGTGCTCATGCACCTGTGTCCCAGCAAATAGACCCTCAGGCAACAGAAACTTAATTCCCAGAGGTTTTCTGTAATGCCTTTATGTGCAAAGGCCTTGTTGATTCATAAAAAAAAATGTATTCTCAAGCTCCTCTTATTGATTTAGGAGTCAAAGTTTGACAGGGAAATGACAGAACAGATGGGTGTAGGAGGGAAAGTAGAGATAGTGAAACAAGAGTGGTTTTGTTCTTGTCACTTAAAAAAAAAAAAGGTGTTAAACCCAAGACCATGGAATTTCAGACAATGTGTTTGCACAGGAAAGGATGTCAGTACTGGCTGTAGTTCAGCCAAGAGGGGTAGCAGTAAAGCAGATGTGATGGCAGGGACTTCGCTGGAAGGTACGTCAGCTAAGAGCTCTAACTCTGTGCTGAAGGCTGTCCCATCAATTTTTCACTGCTGCTGCTTGGAGTGAGTTTAGCTGTGCCTGCCCCTCTTGTTGAGTAGGCATGTTCATGAGGCAATCTGCATTTTGGAAATGATTGCCTGTAACCTGGCAGGTTTGTATTCTGGATATGCAGTTGCATATCTTTGTACATGTTTAGTATTCAATGCTTTCCTTACAGAAAATGGTGTAAATAACATGCTGAAGCAAAAAATGCTCAGTATTGCATTTCGGTGTTGCTTTTGTGAAGCGACTCCTTTGTATGTGTAAAAGAGCAGTGAATTATTCTTGCAAACAAAGGATTAGACTTGTTGAAACAAGATATTGGCCTGGCTTTTCTAAGTTCTATCCTTGTAAAAGTGAAAGAGTGGCTGTTGTTTCTGCTGTCATTAAGAACTGCAGAATTGCTGGAACTGTCTGGGTTAGCAATTCTGTTATAAAGTGTTTCCAGTGGAAGAAGGGGTTTGTTTAACAGCACAGTTCACAGCAGGCTGCAGATCTGTGCTGGGTGGTTCTGTGCTTATCTGTGTCCTGGCTGGTGACAGACACTGTATGAATTACAGCTAAGATGCAAACTTATTCCATTCACTTCTCTTGATGTCCTTGATTGCAATAGCAAGGAACTGAGGTGTAGGCACACAGTTTGTGGTGATTGGGGTGGGGCTGGGCTAAGCCTCATCCCCAATGAGCACAGCTGTGAGGAGCAGGTGAGCAGCACTGACAGCAATGAGCCATGGAGTGCCCAGGGGCACTGACCAACCACCAAAGGGAACAGAGGGCACACAGGTGCAGTGCATCAACAGGAGGGGATAAAAGGCTGGGCTGAAGGACAAGAAGGGCAGGTGCTTGCAGCCTTCTGAAGTGGCAGGGTGTTACTCTGTGTGGGCTGAAGCCTTCTGGAATTCTATGGTGACACTGTGTATTGTGGCCATCTCAACTGTGATGTGTGCTGTGACACAAGGCACACCTAGCTGTGCTTGGGTGTGAAAAGGCCCCTCTGAATCCTGCAGCACTGGGCTTTTATGAATTGTTGGGTTGGTTTTGAAAACAGTCAAGACAAACTGGGAGAAATTATCTTCAAAACCCCCACAGTATATCAGAAAGAAGAAAATGTTTTTTGTTTATTTGATCCAAATATATGTTTAAGCTTGGTTTTGATTGTCAAAGGGATTTCTTGTTTTCCTTTTGTTGTTCCATCAACTGATTCATACTTGCACCCCTGCAGGGAGCAGGAACCAATGAGAAAGTGTTGACTGAAATTCTTGCCTCCAGAACACCTGCAGAAGTGCAGAATATTAAACAGGTTTATCAGCAAGGTAATTTTCTGCATAAAATAAGGGTCTCTGTTCACTTCCTTTAACATGATTTTAGCTCATCTTTCAAATAAGGTCTGTCTCTGAACTGATGGATGTGTCCAATACGAGGGAGTTCTTTCTGCTGCATTGCAAAACTTCATATTGGAAGAAACTAGGATTTGAGTTGTAAATTGAAGTAGTTTTTATTTCAGGGTTATGACTGCAGGTTGTGGTGCTTTGTGCTTTATAGTTGGAATTCTTTCAAAAGTATTTCTTTCCTCCACCCATTATTTTCATCCCTTTGACTGAATGGCAATTTTCAGTAATTGGAAACAAGAAAACTGATCACATAAAAAACCAGAAGTGTGGGGTTTTTTTTTTTTGCCTTTTGCTCTATGTTGTGTTCAAATGCACTTATGCTAAAGCAGGTGCAGCTTTTGGCTGTCCACAGGAGTAGATGCTTTTACCCTGTGATTGTGGGCTTGTTTTTCACGGCAATGTTTAATTCAACAGATTTCTTTCAGCTCTGTGCAGATCCCTGCCACACAAGAAATTCTCATGTTTTAACAAATTTGGAGCCTAAACACAGTCTCTAGGGGCAAAATTTATTAGTAGCAAACTTTTCTGGGCTCATGGTTTTTGTAGATTGAGACTGCCATATTTTTTTAGCATGGCTCCATGTCTGTATCCTCTTTAGTTCCTTAATGAGCTGAATCCTTGCATGTCACCTTGTAATTCAAAATATTATGTGCAATCTGTTCCTGATGTGAGGTGTGAGGTGCTCTATTTTCCATTTTTATGGTAGTGTCATGTTGTAAGTGAAAGCAGAGTATGTCCTGAGTGTTAAAGATGTTTCTGATAGACGATTCTGCAAATTGTGAGTCAAGTGGACTTTTTGCCTTTCCTTGCTCTCCCCTCAAAACAGCACGGGAGCCTGCAAGGTGGTGAGTGGATGTTGCTCTTTTGCAGAGTATGAAGCTGACCTGGAGGATAAGATCACAGGGGAAACATCAGGCCATTTCCAGAGGCTGCTGGTGGTGCTGCTGCAGGTTGGTGTGGAATGACTTTCACTGCTAGGTGCACTTAAAACTTCCTGCTTACTGAGCTGGGTTCTGGATGGGCCCGGTGCTAGGCAGGACTGCCTCTGGAGCTGAGGCACTTCCTCTGATGTGCAGGGTCAGCCTTGGGCTCTTTTCTGAGTCATTTCCATACCACTGAAGCAAAACACTTATGTGATGCCCGTGGGTGTACCAGGTGCTGCTACACAGGGTTTTGAGGGCAAAAGGGGAAGAGGACCCTTATTTCATACAGACACATGCAAGCAAAAGGGAAAAACAAGGTGGTTTTGGAGAAAATGCGTTAGGGGGTGACTTGTCACAGTAACTTACAGGCTCAATGTAACAGAGAAATGCTCTTTGACTTATCTTCTAATTCTTCAGTTTTATAACTTCTGAATTTCTGTTTAGGCGAACAGAGATCCTGATGTTGGAGTTGATGAGGCTCTTGTTGAGCAGGATGCTCAGGTGGGTGACTGACTTAACTCGAAATACCCCAAACCCTGTCTCACAAAGATGGCAAACAGCTGAAGTTCAAATGTGAAAATGATAGTTAAGGTTCTCTGTGCTTTTCTTCTATGTTTTCATGTGCTTTTGTATGTTCTGGACAGAAGTGTCAAAACCTGAAATACTGGGATCATAATTTTCTGCACTTTCACACTTCAGTTTTGCTTATTACTTAATGAGGGGCCTGAATAAAACGGTAAGTAGATCATTGGAAGAGAGGCTGAGGCTTGGTGATGCTGAGGGGACCCACTGCTAGAAAACTCAGAGGTTAACAGATGTTAATACCTGACTTGGACTTCTCTCTGAATTTAATCCCTTGTCCATGACTGCTCCCTAGCCCTGTGCTCTGGATGGAAAGGAATGCCAGCAGTTAGTCGGTGTCCTTGCCTGTCTCTTGCTGGGTGCCATTTGCTTTGTTGGAGTGATGGTCGATATTTCAGCAATTTGATTACAGCTCATTTAATACATGTTTCTTCTCAGTTATTTCAGACAACTCTGCATGAGACATTTTTCTCTCATAAATTGTCTCTTGAGATGAAAGAAATACAGGGATTGTTCAAGGTGACACAGAGTAAACACAGAATATTAGATCCATAAAACATTCTCCTGATAGCACAGTGAGATGGAGAGACAGATTGGCAAAATATATTTTACTGGTACAGGCCTATCCTTTGTCACTTAAATGCAGAAAGCATTGTTGTTCTGCTGTCAAAGTTAATTTCCTGTGACAATTACAGCTGGAAAATTAGAGGGGCAAGCGTTTGCATCATGAACTGGACTGTTCCATGAAATTTTCGGGCTTGCTTTTAGCTGGGCTTATGTAATTGAGGAAACATGTGAAGCACTGGCCCTGGTAGGCAGATAGATTCCTTTTGGCCCCTTTAATTGGGTTTAAATGAGCAGCTAAATTTAGCAGACACTAAAACCCAGCTCTTGAAAAGGTCCTGGTTTTCCAAACAGTCTCTGTGGTTTGCTGCATACATTTAACTTGGGCTGGGACCTTGAGTCAATGGACTTTTCCATTCACCACCCAACACAGCTGGAACGGATTCAGTCATTTTCTAATTGCTATTGCCAGGTACAGATGGTCAGAACTGAGGTACATGACTCTGCAGATGTAGGAGTATTTTTGGCTTCCCAATGTTTTTCTTGAGTAATATGTTCTGGAAAGGACTTGATACATTAGAAAGCAAACTTTTTGCTCAGTGGTGATTTTTAAATTTTTTGTTTACAATTACTAAATATTAATTCAAAGCAATTGTGAGACTTTTCTGAGACTGCCTGAAGGAGAAAGTCTGACTTATTGGAAAAGCTTTTGTGAATATCACTTCTTTCAAGTTACACAGTTGAGGTACGTTTTGTGTATTGCCCAGTGGCAAGGCAGGTACAAATTTAAAGCTGACATAAAGTTCTATTTGCAACTTCTAGTATCTCTAAATCAATCTTTTGCTGATATTTTTCTGAATGCTGTACGGGGACTTCTCATTTGCTATTGGATGGAGAGTGCTGGTATTCATTTGGAGGGCTGAGTATATGTTATTTATAATAAATATCCTGGCAGTGAGTGCCTTGAGAGCTTTTTCCTCTCCACCTTTTTTTTCATTCTGTACCATTAATATTAAAAAGATCATATATATTACAATATGTACAACTTTTCTCCTTACAGAGTGCTTAGCACACAGTTTGGAAAAAGAACACATTTCATTTTCCAAATTTCTTTTCCTTTCTCATTTTCTCCTGGCTCTTGCTCATTCCAACTTTTTGAAGTGCTTTACTTTCCTGGTGCTGAAAATGCATCCAGGTCTTTGTCTGCATCAAATACAGACTTGCCTGAAAAGCCACTAATGTGCTAAAAGCATGATTAAAATCTGGTTTAAAACAATTGAGAGTTTACCAGCCTGAAAAATCCTCTTTCTGAGAGCTTCTAGATCCATCTTCCCCTCCTTCTTGGAGAACTTCCTCCTGGGCCAAGCTGGTGTGGTTCTTCTGTTGAAGAGCCATAATGTAACAAATTTTTGCTACTCTGTTTGAAAAAGGGAAGGGAAAAAAGGGCAGAAAAGGCAGCACTGTGAATAGATTTTATCTGCTGTATTATCACAGTTTCAGTCCTTATGAAGAGGACTGTGCGCAGTCAGTTTCAGGGCCTGAAGCTGCATTACTCACGGAAATGCCTTCACTGTCAATTTCAGATTTTTAAAATTTATTTCTTAGATTAATTCAGTACTTGGCCATTTAATTTCTTTTTTTTCCCTCCAGCTATAGCTTGTTAGTAAATTTAATGCTGCTTAGAGTGAGACAAATAGAGCTTTTCAACAGGATGTGTGGACACAAAACAAATGCTGATGTTTTAATCTCTTGAATTCATAACAGGTTTTGTTCAGAGCTGGGGAGCTGAAATGGGGAACGGATGAAGAAAAGTTCATCACTATCTTGGGAACCCGCAGCGTTTCCCACTTGAGGAGGGGTAGGTAGTGTGCTTAATGAGGGGCTGAGAGCTTCTGCCTGAAATCCAGCCTGGAAAAGCTCAGCCCATGTCAAGATGCCTACTTTATGAGCTGATAATAGAGGGACAATACTTTTATCCCTGCTCCTTGCCCGTCCAGAAGTCTCTTTTACCAATCTGTTTAGGCCGTTTGGAATAATGCATGGAGCTGTTCCTTCCAGGTGCGGGGAGGGGCTGTACAGGGGGCATCTGATGGGAAATTGGCACTCAGAACAAGACAGTGAGTGGCCAATAGCATCTGAACTGTGGATAATGACACACAGGTGGCATTGTCCTGAACTGAGGGGCACTGGCAGGAATGTTGGCTGTTCCCTGACCGAGCACACTTTGTTTTGCAGTGTTCGACAAGTACATGACCATTTCCGGCTTCCAGATTGAAGAGACCATTGACCGGGAGACCTCTGGTGATTTGGAGAAGCTGCTTCTGGCAGTGGGTAATTGACTCCTAGCGTGTCTAGCACTAGGCTGCCTTTGCTTACTGCCAGGCCTCCTGAAATTGCAGTTGTCACAGAGGCTGGTGTGAAAACAGGGTTCCTTTAGGAAGGTAATCAATCACCGTGGATCTGTTTTTATGTCTGGGGAAGAGGTGGTGAACTGCATTCTGTTCGGTCATGTGCACCTCTGCTGGAGCTGAGACCAAACTCTGCTTTCACCTGTATTCCTGGCAGCTTATCTAGGACAGTGTTGGATAGTTTGACTAGTCAAGTCTCTCTGCTATCAGAAATAAATGTTTGTCCTAAATCCCAGAATCCAAAGAGTTGTTACAGAGGAACAGACCAGGTGACACCACTGGAGAGAATACCCTAGTGACACACACACCTTGTCTTGGCAATCAGAGATTGCCCTGTATTTAATAGCAGTCAATAATTCAATAATTTGTCTTTTCCAGTGAAATGCATCCGAAGTGTTCCTGCCTATTTTGCTGAGACCCTGTATTATTCCATGAAGGTATGTAAATATTTTCCCTAGGTCACTTTCCATCTCCTCCAGCTACAATTCCTCTCCCTTTTGCTTGTTCTTAATTTCTTCTGCCACTGTAAATGCTGACAGTATCAGTAAGTATCTGCAGATGGTTCAAGGAGTGCAGGGCTGGGAGAGGATGCAAGTAATTCATCGTTTCCTTGGAGTTCATTGGGGATTTGTCAGACCACAGACCTTTTAGTCTCATCAGCTGTTTTTTGATTTGGTCTTGCTACACTGGAAAATGTCTGGCAATATCCACTGGGCACTTCCCAGCTGATTTAACTCCGGTGTCTTTAGGTGGTGATGCACTGAGGAAGGAAAGAATTGTAGATTGTGCAAATTAGTGCTCTTTGATTTGGGTGTGAGTATTTACAGATTGAGGGTATTGGTTAGCTTTGGAACACATTTTAGTTACTATCCGTGCTGTTTTGAGAAGCAAAAGAAACTCAGCAGAGAAAAGGAAAGGCTTAAACAGCTGCAAAAGATTTTTATAATATAAAATATAATATAAAAGATTTATAATGCATGGGAATTGCATTAGCAGTGCATCCATGTTTCTGTTGGCTTCACCTTCTCTTGGATGGGAAGAGATAAGCAGGGAAAGCTGTAATTTTTAACTCCCAGTGGGTAATATTAATTAAACCAGAGGCAGGTACTCTGTTTTCAGGCAAGTTATCAACTTCCCTGAGGAATTCCTCCCCTTGCTGGAGAGCCCTGAAGTGCGTTTGTCAGAAGATGAGGTGACAACTTGAGAGTTAGTGATGAGACACAAAACGATAGCTTAATTTTTAAAAGTCCTTTACTGCTTCTGTGGATACCAATGTAGAATAAGGTTCAGGTGAAAAATACCAAATATTGTATCAGTAGGCTGAACTGTCTGAGAAGGATTACTTTTCTCTTAATTATTAATTTTTATTTTTTAAAGAATGCAAATTTCCTGTAGGCTTTAGATTCTTGTAGACTTCTGTTGCGAGGAGCCTCACCAATGTGTGCTGGTGAGATCCCCCAAAATGTTTTTTTAATATAATAAAAATCATTCAATACTTCAGATAGGAAAGCTTTTTGTCAGTTATTACTTTGACAGAGGAGTTGGTACTTCTAATTTATCGGTTTGGCATAACAAGGTTCTGCACTGGGCAGAGTTGGCTTTCATGATTAGGTACGGCAGAGCTTGGCTTTTATTCCTCAGAAACCACCGGACTCATGGCATAACTTTTGAGCAGCTTTAGGGCACTTTTAGGTGTAATCCAAGAATATTGCACCCAGAAGGATTGAGTGGCCCTGGACGTTAGGCTGAAGATGACCGTGGGGGCTCTGCCAAGTCCTTCCCTGAGGTGCATCCGCAGGTCAGCACATCAAAGTTTGTACGGCTTCAGCTTGTGTGGAGTCTGCCTTGTCTGAGCAGAGGGGTCAGGGCCTTGGTCTGCACAGGAAGGTGAAATGTTTCAAGCACTGAGGATGATGAACAGAGTGGAGCATGTTTGTGTGGTTGGAAAAGGTTTGTGAAGCTTTGCCCTCATAATGAACAGCTGGAGAGTTCGTGGAATGAGTTGCTCTGCCTGTGTCCTGCTGTATGGTGTTGCTTTGTGCTGGTCACCGCTGGGATTGAGGTGCCCAGTTCCAGAACTGACTGCAGTTCTGCAGCCTCAGGGTGCACTGCAGCGGGGATTTACACCTGATTCTGATTGTGGTGAGCAGCTGTGCTACTGTGTGAGCTTGGAACTGGGGTCTTCTAAATTTATGTGGGTGTTCACAGTTGAAACCTGAGATGAAATGTGAAATAAGAGGCCTGAGCATCTGGCACTTGATAGAGGTCCAAGGATCAGAGCTCCTCTGTTCCCCACACTTCAGTGTGAATGTCTCATGATACTGTCCCAGATATTCTCTGGTTTGGAGCTGAACTGTAATGCAGGAGTGGTTTGAGATGCCACTTGTTGCTTTCATGTTGTACAATATTTGTTTGTATTTCATGTTTTGTTGCGGCATCTGTCCAGAACAGACTCGTATTTGAAAGTTATTTGATCTTTTCTCTTTAGGGGGCTGGCACTGATGATGACACCCTGATCAGAGTCATGGTTTCAAGAAGCGAAGTTGATCTGCTGGATATTAGACGAGAATTCAGAAAGAATTTTGCGAAATCATTGTATCAAATGATTCAGGTAAAATTACTGTTCTGTTCCCAGGGAACGCAGGGGTGATTGAGATGTCACTGTTTTCACTGTTGTTTTTCTTGGCAGAGGATGGGTGTGGGTAGAGCTGGGTGACCTGGACTCTGAGATGGAGTTCCTCTGCAGTTTTGACATGGCATTGTTGAAGAGGGGGACACTTCCTATAGAAAAAAGTTTCCTTCCAGTGTTCGCTAGGGCAGATGATGTGGTTTTCTGAAATTGCAATTACTCATACACCACATTTAGCTACTGCATCATTTCCTTGTTCTTGTCTGGATTCCTTATTGTGCAGTGCCTCAGAGAGGGTGCTGGCTCCAGAGAAATAACACTGGGGTTGGGAGTCTGAATTACCATGAGGTTGAAGTTTAGATCTTGGGTTGTGGTGTGGTTCCCTTTGCAACATTTCCAAGTGAAGAGATTTTTGCTGTGAGTCATCATTTCCTTTGAGTGGATGGGAAGGAGCAGGAAGGGAAGGAACCAGCAAGAAATCCGGAGCCTGCAAAGTTAGGCCAAAAGACTTTTATTTTTTTCCTCTTGTTTTATACTGAAAGTCCTGCTTTATGATTTTTCTATTGTCACTGCTGACATTATGCTCCCTTAACTAGCCTGGGTGGAGTTTTTTTGGCAATGCCTGCCAGGCCCATACAGATTTCATATCAGAGTTTCCCGTTGATTACAGGGAGCAGAGCTGGTGCCTTCCTGGGCAGTGGCAGGTGCACTTTGCCCGTGTGTTGCTTTTGGTGCTGCTTTGGGCTTCTCCTTTCGACTTTCCCCTGCAGACAAATGTGTCAAATGTGCAACGGGCAGCTCTCTTTTCTAGTGAAGCTTTTGGAGATTTTTTGTCTCTGGCAGTCTGTCTGTGTAAATACAGCCCTCGTGTAATGGGCAGAGAATTTCCTTGTGTCATTCCTGAGTGGAGAGTCATCCGTGTGGATTTCCTGTGGGCGGGATGAATGTGTAACAGGCTGGGGCCCTCCTTGGCAGCTGCTCTGGTGACTCACGGTGCTGCTGTGCTGCATTGACAGAAAGACACGTCCGGGGACTACAGGAAAGCGCTGCTGCTCCTCTGCGGCGGGGACGACGACTGACGGGCGGGCGGGGGACACGCAGCTCTCCTCGTACTCCAGCTTTGCAGCCCTTCATTAGCATGTCTGCCTGAGGTTTTGTATCTTAATGCTTTGTGGCTGCTTGAATTTATACTAGGATTGCACTTAGGAGCGCATTGTTATCCCTCCTCTTCCCCAAGTCCCAACTTCCAGGAATTCCAAGTGCCTTCTGTGACCTGCGAGAGTCACCTTCGTGGAAGGTGGGTGCTGAGCACAGAACCCAGTTCTTTACAGTTGTTTTGCTGAAATAGGAAAAAATAATCATGTATTTCACAATAAATTCAAGATTATCCTTTTTTGCTTTTTATTCCTTACATTTCCACTGAGTGTTAAGCTCGTTCTAACATGGCAGGCAAGGAAATCCTTTGTATGTAATATTGGAATGAATTTGCTGAACATATTACAAGCAATCATTGGAAATCTAAAGGACCAATAAATTTTTCCCCTCTCATCACAGTTGTATGTGGTTTCTTAATCTAATTTAATGGTTTTGATATATTTTCCCTTTGATATGATTTCACTGCCTCAGACTGTTGGTATATGTTTCCTCCCATTATTGAGGTTTTGAAGTATTTATGGTGTTATGCAGCTCTCCATGTCTAGGATATGGGTGCTGTGGTGATGCCATTGTTCAGTACAGTTGGAAAACCAAAATATTGGTGCTTGTTTGGACATTGCATTCTCATTTTGTGCTGCTTTGTTTTCCTTGTCCTCTAAAGCTGGGGCAGGGAAGGAAGGAGAGTTGCTGTGCAGGGCAAAAGTAGAGCAGATGTGCTGCACTCTAGGATCAGTCAAGGATGTCTGGGATGGGAGCAGGTGAAGAAGAGACGGCATCTGTTCTTCAGGGGTCTTGAGAGAAAGGAGGATGGTTGCAGCATCCCTCCCCTCAGGTTTCAGGGAGCAGAGTGCAGGGTAAGAGAAGCACCAGCCTGTTTTGTGGGCTGCCTTGAATTCTGTGCTTTGGTTCAACATTTGTGACTGAATCTGAAAATCAAATTGGCGTGTGTGAAGGAGAATAAAGAGGCTTCTCTTTCATGCCTTGGTAAGGTCTGAACACCGTGGCTCTAAATTCAGCTTATCAGTCAGTCACATCAGCTGCAGAAACTGCACATTTTAATAGTCCTCCTGAAACTGATTCTTCACAGGTTATTAAGAGCTTTAAATCTTTCATGTTGAATAAATGTAAAGTTTAAGCTTTTATATTGTATTTCTAAGTTAGTACTGTCATGATCTCTTTGTTTTCAGTGTAAAATATGCAGAAGAAAAAATTATATTGTGTTCAGATTTTGTTTTCTTCCCTTTCCTGAAGTGAATTGTCAGTGTTTGTCAGTTTTGCTTTTTGTGGAACCTTTCCAAATGTGTAAGCAAGGCTTGTTAATTTGCAGCTACTTATCCTGGAACGACGTGGCCAGCTGCACACACTGCCAGCTTGGCATGATGACTGACCTGGAAATACCTTGGGATAGCAGGAGGTTTTGGGGGTTTTTGGTGGTTATGGTTTTTATCCTTTTTTTTCTCTTTTTTTTAATGGCTTATAATTTGCCAAGGCAGAATCACGTACAAAAATCTTTAAGGCACTGCTTTCTTCTCCTTTAGAGGCTAGACACTATATTTAATTTTTCAGCTTCCTTCAGTTTCTTTAGAATTTTTAGGAAAGCACCCTCTGATCTTCATGATCTGTTTTCAGTTCCTTGGTAGATTTTTGGTCCACATGTGATGCTATTCCAGCAGAGTCTGGACCTTGTCAAAAGCCTGACGCTTATGATTTAAATGGAACAGTCTAAATTACTTGCAGTATTTGTAAGTAGTGACTCTGACCAGGAGTTGTTAGGGGTCAGTATGGTATCAATCATCTGCAGAAAGTTTTAAGATGCAAATGGGCAAAAGCATTTGAATTTCCCTTTTGAAGAAATTAAACAGAGAAAACAAAGCCTGAGAACCTTTCTTACTCAAAGAAGTCTAATTAACATGTGAAGAAGTTAATTGAATTGCAATATTTGTAGTATTTCCTGTGTAGCATCCCTCTAGGAATACAAGATTTGGAATCTTCAGTACAGGGCATTCCTAAGAGAGCTTTAAATTACAGCTGCCAATGAATTAATTACTTCCTCTGTGGCAATAGTTACTCATTGGTGTGTTTGTCTTTTTCTCTCCATATTCTGATTTTGAGTAATGGAAATTTGTGTTATTTTCATTTTGCCACAATTCAGAAGTGTTGAGAAATCCTATCAATCTCTTTACAAAGTCAATTGGCAAAGATTTGAGCACAAGCAGTAAAATCAGCCCTCTTTACCTATGAAGAATCTGTTTTAAAGCAAACTTCAGTAAGTACAATATTGTTGGTTTTCCCTGAAGAGCTGCTGTTCCTTTCTGCTTTGTTTCTCTTCCCCCCACAGGAAAGTGTTTAAGGGGCTCCTATTTTACTGCCAGAAGTATGATATTCTTTATTTACTGTTATCACAATGTGTTTATCTTTGCAGTATTGAACACAGTGTATGGGGGGAAAGGAAATTATGAGCTTCTTTAGTTGATTTCTTTCCCTCAGTTTTCTTATTGATGCATATCAAGTTATGATTTTTCTTGGTTTAGATTCATAAGTGCTATTCATATTGTTTCTTTATCCCACTTCATCTCCCTGACAGCTGGAATTGCTGTGGGCATCCAGTTACATTTCAAATATGTGCTGAAAGGAGTAATTTATGAACAAGGCAATGTTATGCATGAAAAGCCTAAGCAATAACTCTTCTTTTTGATTTAGTGTAGAATTCATCTAGAAGTCAGAGAACTGGTGAGTCATTACAGTGAGGAGTGGTGGGTCACAGCTTTGGTGGTGTTGGGAGTATTTCTGGTGTCCTCTGGAAATGCCACTCGATAGCTTACCTGGAACAGGTACACGGAATGTGCCTAAATGGCACTTGGTAGGTAACTCACCTGCCCACTGTCTGTAATTCATCCTGACATGGCACTTCTGACATGAAAATGAAAAGGCTTCACCTCTTTGTCTCAGCAAAGCTTTTGGCATGTGATTATTTTGTTCCTGTCCCAACAAAGCATCTGCAGAAACACTGAAACCTCATGGAGTGGCTGTACGTAAACCACAAAAGGCTTTTTCTAGCTGTGCCTTCAAGAAGTGTTGCTATAATCAGCAAACAGAGCTAAGTGGAAAGTCTTGTTGCATCTCTCAGTGCCTGTTGTCACAGCTCCAGTTGCTCGGGGTGTCTGTGGAGTGAGTTGAATTCCCATTTCCCAAATGGGACAGGAGTGTCATTTTCCCCAGGCCTGTGCCATTTGCCATGTGGGCAGGGGATGGTGCTGTTGTTCCAGCTAATCTCATACAGGCTGTGGTGGTGCTCAAATTCTCATTCTCTCTCGAATCACTTCCTGTTTTGTTTTTTTTTTTTTACCTTTTTCATGTTGCTTTATCTGTTTTCCTTAACCTAAAGCATGAGTCAGAAAATCGAATTTTTTGTTATGTTTTCAGAATCTTTTAATGTAATCTTGTGTCCACTATGAAATGAGAGAGCAGTGAACAAAATACTTTATTGGAAATAGGAGCTGTGTTTATACACATGACATTTTCATTGATGTTAACCATTTACCTGCTGCAGTCTGAGCATAGACAATAACCACTCTTACTCCTCAGTTATGGGAAATGAGAAAATGTTTTTGTTCAACTCACAGATTTACAATTGGGAATTTAGGGGAACAGATTTTCCTGTGCAGTATTATTTGGTTCACAGAGATTTCTAACCTGCAGTCCCTGAATTACTGCCCCATCTTAGTAAGCATGGGGTGTTATTTTGTATCATTCAAGCACCAGCATAACTGCCCTGCACTCTCCAAAGAAATTGGAGGGTTGTGCAGGATCTGATATTTTAGAAAGTAACTGTGTAATTAGCAGGAAAAACTCATGGGGTGGAAAGGACAGGAAAAATATTTTGTTTTTTTGTTTTGGTTTTACTTTCAAAGAGTTGTAGTGGAGGTGGCGTTTGTAGGATGTCATGAAAAACTCTTAGAGCAGGAGAGGGGAAGAATATTGTAAGACACAATATAATCTGGTCTGCTACCACAAGAAAAAATGACCAAAGTAATCTTCCACTGATATCTGTGGGAAATGGGCTCATAAATCTTCCTGGCTCTAGAGCATATGTGAATAGAATTTCACCCACAGAATAATCTGATAGCTTTAACTTTTTGGCTACTTCTAGCTTTTATTTCAATAGATAGCAGAATGGTATAACAGAAGGTCCAAGTCTTGGTTGTTCCTACACACATCTATGGAATGTGTCGTGACAGTGAGGGAACCCCAAGGAAGTAAATAGGGATAAAAGCCAAATTGTGTAGGTGATTATTTCCACACACGTGGCAGTAAATGTGCTTTCCTCTTACCCTTCCTGTTCTCAAAGCCTCCCTCAATAAGAGAAGGCTACAGGTCACATATAATGAGGCATGGTAGTATCTTTGAAATCCAGTGAAAATGTCATTAGAAGTCTATAGCTTTGTTAACTACTTTACCTATTTATCTCTGCTCACTCTTCTGCTCTTTTATGGTTATTTTCAGAAAACAATCTTCTGGTGATTAGGATGACTGGAGGAAATTAAGCGTTTATAGATCCTGACTGTTCTTGCACCATAGAGTGAATATCAATGATAAAATAAGGAAAAACCAAAAGGACCCATTCATTTTTGAGGAGTTTCAGCAGTGGCAGCTTAGCAAGAGAACTGACCTTACACCATGGCCATCCACCGCTCCTAACAAATAAATTCAGTAAGGCNTCCACCGCTCCTAACAAATTCAGTAAGGCAGTGTTTTGTCACTGCTTGCACTCTATCATATTCACTGTCTAGCAGCTCTGCTTGCAGCCACGGGCATGTGGGCCTCACTTGACATGGTCTATGTGAGGTTGTTCCTTAGTGGACACAGCCAAAATTTGCCTTAGCAATGGTACAGGCATGGCTGACACGATCTGTGAAGGGAAGAATGAGGCTGGGGTTTTTTAGTTTTATTTTTGGGGTTTTTTCCCCTACACCCCTTCCTCTTTTCCTTCCTGCTTTATGCTTAGATGTTAAAACATTTTATAGAGGCTGTTGTCTGCAGGTAATGTGAATTGCTGCTCCATGGGAAGCATACACAGTGGTTCTCCCATGCAGCTGGCTATAAAGCATCTGTTAACCTTAAGGGCATAACAGAGCAATCACCCCTTAATGCCATTTACATTGAGTAAAAATACACTGTGATCCATCAAAGGCATCCCCTGGCTAGAGGAAACAAACCCCAGTCAAAATGATTGCCTAATTATTTAACCTGTTTATGTTGTGTTTTGCCTTGGCTCAGGACCTACTGTGTCACCTTCACTCCGCACTGATGTATCATCATGTGTGTTTATTTACAGCTTCCTTGTTTGTTTCCTCTGTTTTATCAGGCTGTTGTGTTGCAAGATTCAAGGATTCAAGCAGGCATGGCTCTAGTGAACACAGAATTTAAACAGAAGATCACTTGTCACACTTTGCTTCAGCCCATGTGCAGGTAGAGCCTTGATGTTATGGTGACCTATAGACTGTATATGTTGCCTAGTCTGAAAATGACTGGTGGGAAGGAAGGATGAGAAAAGACTACAAACTGATGAATGACCAGGAGGAGTCATCATTATTTACTATCCTCAGACTAGAAGAACCAGGGGACCCCAGAAATATTGCCAGGTAGGAAGTTTAGAAAAAAAATGAAAGGAAAAAAGCATTGTGTCATTATTAAGCTACAGAAATCGCTGTTACGTGGCACTGTGGAGACCATGGCTATAAATTACTCTTATAAGCTAACAAGACAAGTTCATGCAGAGGTCCATGGGTTAGTTTTAAACCAGATGCAGAGTGCAGCTCCTGCTGTTCCCAGCTGCTTTTCCAGGGAAGCAGCTGGGAGCCTTGTTTGTGATGGATTCGTGACTGTCACTGCTGGCAGGTAGTTATTAGATTGAATTGCCCATCCCCTACCTGGGTGCCAGGTTTTATTTCCTCCTCCTTACCTTCCTGGCCAGCAGGGTAGTTTGTCTTCCCCATGGCTGCCTGCTGAGTCACAGGTTAAAACTGCAAACTATTCCTATGAGACTTTCTCTACAAAAGAAAATGCTGATTTAGTCAGGAGACTGTTAATTAATGGCTCTTGGGACTGACCTTGATGAGTTTGCCCTCAGCCAAGATAAGCTGAAGCCATTCAATGGAGAACAGTCTGTCAGGAGTGTTGTAGTGTGGTTGGTCCTGCCTTGGGGAGAGGAGAAGATGGGGCAGTGTTTTCCAACCTGTTTTGGTTGAAGACTCACCTAAGCATTTTGGAAAAACAAAACAAAAATCAATGCAAATTAAGGAAAGCTTTGGACATGCATCTGTTCCTCCCTATTCCCCTCTAATTTTATTCACTTGCACAGGATATGTGTTGTGTGTGGAGGTGAGCCAGACCTTTCTGGTAAATTTTTGCAGTAGTTGTAAGGCTGTGTGCCCAAGGAGTTTTGTTTTAAGCAGACTTCAGCCATTTTCTTGTCTTGGAAACAGTGGAGGAGGAGAGGTATCCCACCTCAGTGCTCTCCAGGTTGTGTATGCCTGCAGCAATGCCAAACTGATGGAAGGATCTGACGCCAAGAGAAGCAGGTTTGTCTCTTT
>VYZP01035242.1:0-19640 GCA_013400635.1 Hypocryptadius cinnamomeus | reverse complement strand
AAATGGACAGCTTTTCCACTCATAACAATGAATATCAGCTGCTTGGGGAAATTTGTAATTGGGAAATTTCTTTCATTTTTACAACTTTTTTTATAGTTGTGTTTATGGGCTATGTTAATTTATGGGATATTGTTTTAAGGATGACTTGTTTAAAAGCAAAGGTTTCCTCTATTTATTTCTGAAATTATTTTTATTTTTGGGAATAGAAGTTTGGGGGTTTGGGGGGGGGGGGCTATAGGGTTTTTTTTATTCTTTTTTTTTGTTGTTTAATTTTTTAATAGGATGAGTTACTTTAACATTTGCTTACTTTAGCATGGAGGCTTTTGCTTGATATTTTTCATCTGAATACTTTCATTTCTTTACACTTTTATATGTTATAGGGGGAAAAAAAGAGTCTGATGTATTAATTACATTTTTTTCTATAGCCTTATAAGAGGATTTTAGCCTAAAACTAAAGGTATCTCTTTATTATTTTTTTTTTTTAATTTGGGTCTTGACTTTTTTATTGACTTTGGTGTTTTTATGTTGTTTTTTTGTTAAAAACGCCAATCGGTTGTTTTTAAAATCTTAAAAGTTTAATAGTAATAAAATGGTTATAAAAATAGTAATAAAAATTACAGCAATAAGAGTTTGGACAATCAAAGTTAGGACAATAAAAGACAATAAAAAGCAAAGAATTACTGACATCCGGATGCTTTCCTAGGGCATTTAAGCCCTGAAAGCACACATGTTAACAAAGGATTAAGTCTTAAAAGCAATAGCCTGTTGCATATTCATATTTCTCATATATGTTGCATCAATTCTTTTGAAACAAAGGGTGTTCTCTGGTTATTGTCAACTTCTCCTTAATCATGTTGGCGCCTCAAAGACAAGAAGGAGGTGGAAGAAAGTTTGTCTTTTCCAATAAGGAGACAATAATTCTTTTCTTGGGGATTTAGGTGTCTTGTTGCTGTTATGTCTGTGTGAATAATTTCTTGATTATCTCATAGCTAGCTAAAAAAAAATCTCACATTGTATAGTTTCTATTTTAACATTATGTTATAACCTAAAACTACATTTACCACATCACTTAAAAAAGATTAGTACAGTAATAAAAATTAATACAACATAATATCTACGAAGAGCCAACCATATAATATGCATGTTTCACATTTTTTAATGTGTTTGTACTTTTGTTTTGTTTTGGGGTTTTTTTGGGTTTTTTTTATTTGAGGGAGGATTGAAGTATTGAAACAGTTAATATTTTGCCAGGGGCTTGCAGATGGTTACGGGACTCTGGTTGGGCTTGGTAGTTTGTGGGTTGGAGCCCAGTCCTGACCCAGCCCCTGTTGCCTCTTTGCCAACCAGAAAAGAAAGAGAGATTTCTCGGGATTTTTTGGTTTTCACATGGATGCTTACAGAGGCGTATCAGCTTTCTCTTTGCATCACTTTCGTGAGTGCCTCCCATGCAAAACCACCACACAGATATAGTATAAGATATGTAGTTTCCCAAGATTTTTTTCAACAATCATTTCACTCAAAGTTTAAGACAAACTGTTTAAAATTTCTTTTCCCTGATATTTTTTCCCCCAAAACCAAGTGTTTTCTTTGTTTGAAATCTGTTTTTCTTTTTTTCTAAATCATCCTGTCTCCAACTGAGGAAATAAATAACCCACAACAATGTACAGAATAATCAACAGTAGGGGACTAAAAGGGGATTGAAATAAATGCAGTTTCATTTTGCCCACTGATACCAAAGACAGCTTTTTAATAAAGTCAAAAGAGGGAAGTTTTCTCCATTACCACATCCATTAAAATTTTCAATACGGCAAAAGCTGTTTTTCAGTAAAAACATTTGACATTTGTCAAAGTGACAAAAAGCAGAACTAACAAATGTGAATATATAATTATCCCAGGATTTTCAGAAGTACAGCTATTATGCAGAAAGCTTAGTCGCTCTTTGTCTTAAAATATTTTCTTTTTCAACCCAGCTCAAAACCAGTATGTTTTTCATTAAGCTTTCACCTAATTTCTGCTCAGAACAAGCTGGGTTAAACCATGGCATAAGTGAAACTGTGAATTAGGATCCCACTGAGAATAAGACATTGTAAGAGTAGGTAAATACACCAGAAGACTCAGAAATTAATATCTTTTTGTACATCTCATCCTGTTCTACTCACAAAATATCAGAATGTTCACAAGTCTGATAATTTTTTAATAGCTCTATTTATGGTTACTGAGCATCTTGAAAACTCCACAGAATGTGGGGAATGCTTCATTCTTCAGCTTCATGTGTATGATCATACAGTTAGCTGCAGTAGGTTGAGCCTCACAGAATTCAAAGACTACCCATGTGTTTCAAGACAAAGGCACTTTTCTGGACAAAGTCAACATTGATCAGCTCTGTACATAAGGAGAGCTGCACAATTCAGCAGACAGAGACACTTGACACTTGTAAAGGAAATGTGGATTTTACATTCAAATGGGGAAAATATTCACGCTCTTAAAACAAATACCTGTCCTCCACATTTTCCCAGCTTTTATTCCATCACTCCAAAGTCCACTCCTTCCCTCTTATCCCCACAGGTTAATCAGTCCCTTCAGCAAGGTGAGGAGAGGCAGGAGGTGTGTTATGATCCAGTTATTGAGAGATGCCTCTGCCCAAATTAAGGTGCAAATGAGTCTATATGCCAAAGTCAATAGTAGGGATTTTATTTAACAGTAAATATGAGGTAGAGAGATTGAAAAAAATAGAAAAGAGGGGAGACGGAGGGAGAGAAAGAAAGACTGGGGGTGGGGGGAGTGGAGAAAAAGAGAGAGAGAGAGAGAGAAGGATCAAGCAGATCATCACTATCCATGGATCCAGAGGCTTCACGCTGGTCCTTCTTCACCCAGGGCTTCTCAGTTATGGGGGTCCAGGATCATTCTTCTGGGGACACAACTTTATATAGTCCAAGTTCTCGGTACCCGTGGGGTGGTCACAGATGCCATCGCATAACTTGAGGTGATATATGTGCGAGCAGTTGCTTCTTTTCCTAGTTTGCCACATCGGGAATTTTTGTCCAGATGCATTAACCAAGCTGTACTAAACATAGCTTGCCTCACCAGGCCTGGAATTAGCTCTGTCCTGTCACAGATTCCTCCTTTCTGTGCTTGTGTCAAATTCGTGCTTCAGGGGCTGATCTTAAGGCAAGTTCCTTCTGTGGCCTTGGCAGAATTTCAGACAGGCAACTGTGCTCTTAAAGTCCTTACAAGGTGGAGGACACTGGCTATCATCAGTACAAAGCTGTTTCTCTCTGCTCCTTTCTTCTCCCCTTTTTCCCCTGCTGCAGCGTGGGGTCCCCATGGGATCTGCAGTTCCTTCAGGAATATCCATCTGCCACAGCACAGGTTTTCCATAGGCCACAATAAATATCTTCTCCATCACCATGTATCTCCCCCTTGTCTGTCTTTCCTTCTGGGCTGTCTCTCACAGTTCCCTTCACCATTCTGCCCTCCTTTATCACTGCTGTTCCCACGGCACTGCCATGGGCTCTGGGGCTCAGCCATGCCCTGCAGTGGATGAGCTGGAAATGATTGGAAGTAGCTGCATCCAGCACAGAGCACCCCTGGATGATCCTCACAGTGGGACCCCTGCAGCCCCCCACTACAAAAACCTGCCCACCTACAGCCAATACCTTGGTTTATATACTCCCTAAATCCTTCTTCCTGCACAGGGCACAGTGCTGCATCCCCCCAGGTTCTGTGTCAGCCTGGAGAACTGTCAGGCCTCACCAGTGAGCAGAACAAGCCCCATGTCCCTGAGTCTCCTGCATGCCCTCAGTTTTTCTCTTGTTGTCCTTCACACCGGTCACTGATTTCAGGGCTAGCTCAGCTTTGACTGTCCATTCCAATACACTGGAGCAATGTCTTTATATTCCTCCTAGAAAGCCCATCCCTGCTTCTACCTGCTGTGTAGTGCCTCTTTTAAATTTGATCTCAGTCAGGATTTTCCTGTTTATTCATGTCTTCATCTACTTCAAGGTTCTCCAAAAGGCAAAAGCTCCCCACAATGCAAGGCTGTGTTTGCCTTCCATTATTATTCCCCAATCTAAACCATGAAGTGTAACCTAAAGTTTGTAATGTAAACTCATCATTTGCTGTCAAATCTTCTGCTAGGCTTTTGTGCATTGTGGCTGGCTTGAAAATTGCTTGCAAGAACTGTATTACTGCCACTTGTCATTAATATGAGTCACAGCATCATCAGTCCCAAACATCAAAACCATTTCTGGTTAACCTTGGGAAATCTATAAAAATTCTTTTCATATACATTTGGCAATTGCACTATTGCAGATTTTGCATCAGTTGCCCTCACAATCAAACACCTCCAGAAATGTCTATGAGACGCTGAGCTACTAGACAGCATACTTGTCAAAACAGATTTGTCTTTACAAACAAACTGTGTGGGTCTGCTGGTAGATAAAACTAGCACTGAGAGATAAAAGAAACAATGGGAAGGGTTCCACTGATTGATGAATGGAAAAAGATATTTGCTTTTACAAATGAACTGTAGGTTTGCTGATAAATTAAATTAGACATTGAAAGATGAAAGAAACGTTGGGAAAGAAAACCCCTCAATTCCATAAAAATTAAAAATTAAAAGGGAGGGTTATAATTAGAGGGAAATCTTCGGTATCAGGCATTTCAGGAAGTCTGTGCCTCTCAAGTACCTCAGCCAATGGGGAAAGAGAGAGGGAAAAGTGCCCAGGAAATTANGGAAAGAGAGAGGGAAAAGTGCCCAGGAAATTAGGATAAAAGGAGGCTGCGTCCTCCAAAAATTTAAGAGACCCCAGGGGAAATGTTCCATGGCATGTCCCTTTATTTGAATAAAGTAAAAGGACTCCTCTGTCTCCTTTTTGGACATAAACCTCTGATGTGACGCGGTGGAGCCCTCAGGGGCACTTGAGGATGGATGAAGAGACGTGAAGCTCGACTCCATGTTTCAGAAGGCTGGTTTATTATATTATGGTATATATTATATTAAAATGCTATATTAAAACTATACTAAAAAGGATAGAGAGAAAAGATCCATCAGAAGGCTAGCAAGAACAGAAAAGGAAAAGGAATGAATAACAAAATCCTGTGACTCTCACAGAGTCTACACAGCTGGACCATGAGTGGTCATCAAGTAGAAACAATCCACATTGACCAATTGAACAAGCACCTGTTCAGGCACAGTTGCATTCCACAGCAGCAGATAATTATTGTTGACATTTCTCTGCTAAGGCTCCTCAGCTTCTCAGGGGAAAAATCCTGGGAATAGGATTTTTCATAAAATATGTCTGTGACACTGATGTTTGTGGGTTAATTTTCCTGACACCATCAACAGCGTAGGAAGACAAAACATGGGGGTTTTAGTCAGTTTGTCGCTTCTAAAAATCTTTCTTCCGTTTGGTTAGGGAGAGGAGTCTCTTTGGCTATGCCATGGGATCCTTCCCATGGGAGACAGTTCTCTGTGAACTTTTCCAGTGTGGTTTTAATTTTCACAAGTAGCAGTCCTGCCCAACCTGCTGCAACATGAGTCCCTCCCATGGGAAAAAGTTTTCCTAAGCTACATGGTGTGGGTAATTTTACTTCATGGGCTATAGTCTTTTAAGGACAAGCTGTTCTAGTTTGGAAGTAAGGGTCTTCTTCTTCTATCCTTGGAAGCAAAGGTCATCTCTCTCTGTTCAAGTTTCTTAGTAGATTACAGATTTTCAGCATCCACATGCTCCAGCGTGAGTAGCTTTTCTCATGGGCGATGGGTAGACTTTTAGATTCCCCCATGTACTTCATGACTTACAGGGAAAAACAGTTTGTTGTATTATAGTCTTCCCCATGGCTTGCAGTAGAATTTTAGCTCCAATGCTCAGAGCACCTCCTCTTCCCCCTCCATATTTTGCACTGACCTTGGTGTTGCCATGTTGTTCTCCTCACATGTCTTCACCTTTTCCCTTTCTCTGACTTAGGAGAGAATTTATGTCTGTAGGTTCATTAGTTATCAAGTTCTATCAATTGAAAGTTTTCATAGAGTTCTGCAGCACTGAAAGGTTGATGCCGTCTGGGCTCTGCATCTGGGAATTGTTCACCATGCCTCTCACTGCTGGTCACGTGGTTCCCACCAGCCCCCTGCGAGCTGTGCTGGCTGCCAGCTCCACTCAGCACCCCTCTTCATGCAGGGTGCCGAAAAAGAAAAGCTGCTGTCACTGCTTTTGCCCTTCTGTTCACAGCATGGTGGGCTAAAAGCAGCTAAGCAAACAAAGTTCATTGCAAGCCATGCCAAGATAGCAGTGGCCGCGTGGCACCACCCCGGCTGCGCAGCCCTGGCCATGCCAATCTTGGCCATGTGGCCACTCCTGGCTGCATGGGTGCTCCTGGTGCTAGCCCTGCCTGCATGTGGCTGCTCGTGGTGCTGGGATGACCTCCCCAGCAGCATGACCCCAGCAGCCACACTGGGAAAGGGCCCTGGCGGACGTGCTGGGAAGGGGCTTGGCAGCCCCCTCCCTACCCCTCAGAGAGGAGGAAGAAAGAGGGATTGTGCACCTTTTTTTCCTTCTTAAATACATCATCACAGAGGTGTTGCTAACTTCTCTAATTGGGCCAGCCAATATGTCCATTGTCTGAGCCTTTAGAGATTGGCTCTGCTGGACGTAGTAGAAGTCGAGGAGCTTCTCTCTCAGAAGCAGCTTATGTGGTTTCCTCCACCCCCACTGAAAGACAGATTGTGTTAAACTAACACAAAACCATATTCTGATGCCTGACCACATATGTCCAGACAGTCAGGAGAGTCTAAGCTAACAGTTAACTGGCACAGCTTGTGCCTGCACGACTTAAAACTGGAACAATTTCCCAAGCCACTGGGTCTCATTCTCTGATGTTACAGAGACCACCTTATTACCTTATTGAAGTTCCCTCCATAGAAGCATCAGGTACCAAGCTGCTAAGCATAATTCAGTCACCATCTCCCAATACACAAAGGTTACTTCGTAACAGAATTTCTCTGAGATATATAAACTTCCATTGAATTCCAAATGTAGCTTTGAATCAAGGCCAGTTTTTCACCCACTTCTTGCATTAACAATAAGCTTTAGTTTAAATAGACTTCCTACTTCAGTACTCTTTACCTGCCTTAATGCATCTTTAAAAGATAAACATCTGCTCTGAGATTTCATTTTCTCATAGCACCCTCAGGGTCTCTTTCCCAAATATTGATACCCATTATTTGTGTTCATATTTTGAGGACACCTTTACTGAACATGGATGAACAGAATTGTGACAACACTCCAGATGAATCTAGCAGAACCTTTCAAAAAACACTACTATTTTCCATATTTCATCCATACAGATTTTGCATTTGTCCTTCATTTCTGCACTTGGCTCTTTTGTATTTGTCTTCTTCCATATGTCACATAACACTGGTGATGTAGACTTGCAACACTAAACAAGCTATCATTTTTCTGCCCAACATTTCTTCAATAACCACCCCAGTTCATACAGAAATTCTTGTACTTAATCCTTATTTTAACAACTCTAGCTGTGTCATCATTCAGTGTCTTCCAATCATATAGTATCAACACATTCCCATTTCATTATCCATCCTATGGTATTAGAAAAATTATTTGCTATGTCCTAAGCTGTATCATAAAATAAACATATTTATCATAGTGGTTGCTTAGCAGGATTCAGAATCATCTTAGAAAAATCCTAAGCCACCTGCATTTCAGCACTAAATGCTGAACAGCAAGTAGCCTACATGAGTTGAGTTTCTGCTGTGAATTTAATTTTTATTACAGCTCTGGGCACAGGAATTACTGTGCTAAAATGCTAAAGATATAGGTTCAGCTGGAGTTTGGCAGAAAAATAGAGAAAAAAACCAAAATAATGCACATCATGCAGTGTTCTGGGCAAATAATGCTGAGAAACTAATTACTTTATTAATTATGAAGGATTTTATGTAACTGACAATATTTTCAGAGAACTTTTGAGGATGAAAATCTCTCATATTTTGTCTAGCACTTTAGTATGAGCACATATAACCCATCCCTACAATGTGCTAGGCTGCCCTTGCAGCTAGTAAACATTATGGCTCAGAATTATGTGGGAAATCTTTGGACAATTTCCATGCTCAATAACTATAGATTTCACACTAGCAGTAGAGGATTGTCAAATTTACATTCTGTCCAAAGGTTTGCTGAATTCTGGATAAAGTCTGAAGTTCCTGCCTTAGCTCTGTTGGAAAATTACAGGGAAAATTTTGCCCAAGATTCTTATTGCTTGGTTCGAAAAGAAAAAAAAAATCTTTAAACCTCTATCTTAGACCACAGTTTCATATCCAGTGATTATATTTTTTAATACCTGAATAGAAATGTTTCAATTACTTCACAGCAGAAATGTAATACAAAATATTGATATATGGAAGATGTAAATTTGATCCTGCAGAAATAAAGGATAAGTATTAGCCAATATACTCAAGCACAAGTAAAACCAGCTAAATAGGAATCTCTCAGTGAAACATCCTGTGTGTCTTCATATCATCTTACTAGAATGCAAATTAAATTTATCTGTGTAAAACCTGCTTTTGTTCAAACTTGCAAGGTTGGTTAGAAAATGTGTATATTAGTAAAAATGGAAACAGCAGGTACTAACCTTCTAAAATATTCTGCCAGTCTTTTACAGCTAAGTGATTTGTGCCTATACTAGATTTGCTAAATGTTTATGCTAATGATTCACATTTCCTAGGCTATATCTTATCTTAAATTAATATGCATGTTTTAAATTTCTGACAAGGTGTGTGTAAGCAGTTACTCTTTCCTTCTTGCACTAACCCTGTTGCTGTAGCAGAACATAGGAAATCAGATTATAAGCATTATCATTCCCTCCTTTTCAGTGTATTTTTCAAAATACATGCTGATGAGACTCAATAGGCAGATGTGTGAAGACTGAAAAGCATTTTCGAATCAGTAAAAGAAATATTCCTTTCTGTACCAAATTAACCTCTAATCCACAAACTCCCCCTAATTGCTAGTAAGAGAGCCCCGGAGTTTCATTTCTCATTCAGTAATTTCTAGAACACTAAAATTATCACAGTATACAAGACATCCTAGGAAGCAGAACACAACACTACTCTTGCAGTCAGTTTATAGGATCATACTATCAACCCCAGTAAATCAATGGGCTTCCTGTATATGAATGTCATGGGATATCATCTATAAGGGAGCTTAACCTAACTTCTCCTTCATCTCCATGTGGTTTCTTCTGCTTCATAAACCAAAACTGGCTTTCTGTTCTTTTATGCTATTGTAATGCTGGGGACGCATCCCGGTAAGAGTCAGAAGATGGCAGGGAAATCTCTGTATTCTAATTTCACATATAACTTACAGAATTTCTGAAATAAAATCCAAGTATGGATAAGCACCATCTACTAATGGGTTTCAAACTGTTTTAGAAAAGGTGGAAAATCATGAATCTACTCAGGAGCATCAGCAAAGCCAGGAAGCGAAATAACACACTTGAGTTTATATTTAGCAACTGAGTCTCAGGGAGTCATAGTTAATCCTACTGCTCTTTCCACTATGAATTCATTCACACTATGGCAGGAGTTCTGGACTTATTCTAGATAGTTATGTGGACTAATCACATCAGCTCTCATAGCTCTTTTCCAGAGTTCTGTTTGATTATCATATAGAGAATATTTTAACAAATACCCCAAAAATAGTATAGCCATACCTGATACTGAATGCAAGCATTAGGAAGTCTAAAATGGAAAATCAAAATGAGTTCTTGCATGAAAGTAACAGATACATAAGGGTGGTTCTTTAGTGAGCAGGGATATGTTACAGATATATCTACAGTGAGGCATAAAATTAGCCTTATTTCTGTTGTATTAAAAATTTGTTAATTAATATATTTAATATGTGTGTGTACAAAACCTCTTTCAGATAGAGATGGAAGGATTAATTTTTGATATTTCTTCAAATTACATAGCACAGTTATTTGGTAATTACAAGTACAATGGTAGAGTAGTAACATTTTTTATCATCAGTTACCACTAATTTCCTGATTGTATTATTGTGTGCCTAATTATGGTGTAATTACAGCAGAGTTAATTTGTAACATTAATGCACTCAGTAAAAGTATTACAATGAGAAAGACAATAAATAATACACTTATGTGGTGAATAACTCAGTAATGTTAATTAGTTCTAGTTAGTTATTGAAAGGGGGCTTGCAGAGCAATTCTGCTGTAACTGCACTGCAATGAAGGTACCTCTACTGTAAACCACAGGAATGTTTTCTCAAGGCTTGAATGGATTCCATGAAAAAACAAATAATGCTCTTAAAGTCTGGAAAAAAACATTTGAAGCCACATATACAAAATTCTTCAAGATGTCGAAGCAAGTCCACACAAGTAAAAGGAAGGCACAAACAACAATCATAACCACAGATAAAAGTTCCAGATATTCTTGTTCAACAGGTAGGTGATCTTGACCAGAGATGCCCAAATTAAATTATTTTAGGACATGAAATCAAGGCATTCTCATAGGATTGAAGCCTCACAAATGTCGCCAGTGCTGACAACCCCTGGCAAACTCCTTCACCTTTCCCATGCCTGTCAGGTACCCTGTGCTAATCCAAGTTGTGCCAAGTGGAAAGCATAAGGAGGTATCTGGGGCCTTGGACACATCACCTCTTCCCCAGGCATTACAGCAGGATATCGTGTCTCCTCCATGGTGACACCCAGCCTGGCTCCAGCACTCAGCAGGTGCAAAACAGATCGAGGCTTCCTCTCCTGCTCTCCCTCCCTCCCTTCCATGCTGGAGACAACCTCCAAAAGGGCATAGAGAGATGCCCATCCCAGCCCAACCCCATATCTCTCTGCCTTGTGCCAGCCCCTGCCGAGCCTGGATGGAGCCTTTCCCACCCAGAGACACTTGTTGACTCAAGCTACGTCAGGGAAGGTATAGGTTGGATATTAGGAAAAAATTTTTCACCGAAAGAATAATAAAGTGCTCTTCCCAGAGAGATGTTTAAGAAAAGGCTGGACATGGCATTTGGTGCTATAGTCTAGATTCTGAGTTGAGGTGTCAGGACATAGGCTGGACCCATAGGATGATCTTAGAGGTCTCTTCCAACCTAATTATTCTGTGATTCTGTGATTCTGTTGTCTCATTGCCAGGGCCCTTGCCTAAGCCAGCCTTGCCCTGGCACCAGGGCAGATTTCCCCAGCACCTCTCCACCCAGTGAAGATGGACTGTCTGGGGAAGCTGAGGAGTCAAGGCAGGAGAGCAGAGCAGCCTTTTGGGCTGGATATGCCACAGGCCTGCTGCTGCTGCTTTCCAGATGAGCGTATTTCCTGCTGCAAGTATTTACAGATTGGAGCATTCCTCTCTTACCAGTCAAAATTTTGTGAAGAAAGGTCAGATCAGTACAGAGCTTTTTCTGTGTGCTTAGCCTATTAGAACAAAAGTGCAAAGATACAGATAAATTGCAGCTTTGAAGAGTGTGAAGAACAAGAACAAGAATTAAAAATATCTATTCACAGTTTGAAAATAAAATGTTCAGTTTCATAAATGTGTTTTCTGTTATCTACTTAGCTGCATTGCATGGTCTTAGGGCATTCCCGTCATGGTGCAAGATTTTCCTAGTTAGCCTTGATTTTCCTAGTTAGCTTTGTACTCTGTGAAAGAAACTAAGTGTACTCATAAACTGTCAATCAGTCAATGTGTTCACTAACTTGTTATCCAAATTAACCTACTCATTTCTCTACATCTATGACTCCTTCAAGTGCTTCCTCTCCATTTTCAGGAAGAGCTGGCAGCAATCAAGAATGTAGGCAAGCAAATTTTCCCACAAAACTCCCATAGGAGCAATCAAAGGGTTTCAGATTCCTCTTGGTGACTCATGTATACAAAATTTCAGTACTGAGACATTCAGTGTTGCAAAGAACAAGGTCTTTCTCTGTTTCTCTTTGTATTAAATGTCTCATTGCTGAAAAAGGGATATGGAACATAGTTATTAATGCAATTGGGATTCTCAAAAACGTACCAAAGAGGGAGGAGGTCTGGGGGGTGGAATGAGAAAGGAGGCATTTTTATTTTCTGCCTCATAAGAAAATTACTATTTATATTCTTGACCAGACCAGTCATTTGGATATACTAGATTTATTTCTTATCTAGGACTACCTCTTTTCTATTTCTTACAGAAATATTCCAAGTATTCCCACATCATCTGTGTTTGTTTCTTAGCTTCAGTCTGAGTTCTATGTTGCATATCAAACAGAAGACACTGAAAAGCTTTGACATATCATGTGGCCATTAAAAATGAGGAAACAGACATTGTTTATTGCTAAACCTGTACTTTTGACTAAAAGCTTTGAGACTCTGACTGTGAATGTAAGATATTCTTCGTTATACTGTGTCTAAAAGAAATGTGTACTGAAACCAAAATTATTTCAGCAAAATCAAGTGATTTATTAAATTCTCAGCCAGAAGAAAAGCTGATTAAAGTCTTTTGAATTCCTTAGAATTCCTTGTGTTCCAGATGTTACTTTTCAGCACTTTTGCTTGCATGTTTTAATAGCTAGATAGCACATCACATTTTCTTTTCACTTTAATCTTTAAATTAGTATAAATTTGATGTAGGTTTCATTTTTTAAGAAACTAGTTTCTTCTGCAGTCCAGATTTAAAATCTTCACTTGAAATCTGTCCACAGTTGTAGGCTAGAGACAAGTTGATGAAAACTAAGTTGCCTTTAGTTTTCATCAACTCATTAAAGCTTTAAAAAGGTGTAAGAGAAAAAGAGTAGAATCAGACTGCAGAACTTCTGGGCAGTCCTCATACATCTCAATTTTTTACCAAAAAAACCCCAACAATAAAATGTAAATTACAAATATAAAAAAGTCTTTTAAAATGCTTTCATTGCCCTGCCATTGAGTGCTCCATTTTGATCTTTGAAGGAGTTCTGTTTGGGAGTCCATGTTGTAATTGCTAACAATTTTACCATGAGGTTTTTGTCAGGAGGATGTTTTCTCAAAATTCCTGGTGCTGTAAGCAGGAAAATTAAAAAGGGAAATATGGATTTTAATGATTATTCCAAGCTTTAAGAGAGAAAGCATAGGAGTAAAGTGCATCTGAAAATGCTTAAAATTAAAAGCAGGGTTATTTTTATATTTTTAATATATAATTTCTATATATGCATGTGTGTGACTTTGAGATTTTTGATTTTTTCCTTTTTTTCCCTCTTAAGATTTTGGGTTAGTAATAAAAAAAAATTCATCTAAATTTCATTGTGCTCAACTATATATGTAGATAAACTGTAATTTCTCACTTAAGTGTCTTCAGAGTTTTCTCTGCCATTTATCAAGTGTATTTAAATGCTTCAAAAACATTTAATATATTCAAAAGTTTTAAAAAAAACCAACCAAAAAACAACAACAACAAACTAGTGTAATTCTATTAATGTTGAGACATCAACTAAAAATCACAGACCAGATTTACTTTATTGTCAAGATTTATCCAAGAAGTTGTCTTAGCATCAGTGCTAAATGCTTGTGCCCACAACACAGAATTTTCAGACCTTCTGTAAATTTAAACCATCATCAATCAAATTCATAGATTCTGAATCATTAATTTGAGCATTACAAAATAAGTACTTTGAATTTATACTACTCTAGATTAATTTATTTTTTTTAAAAAAAGCAGCAGTTGATATTAGTAATTTAATGAAAACACAGGGTGAATCACTATTTTTAAGATCCTTTCTCTAGAGAATGAAGTAGTAAAAACAAAGAAGACATAAACCACCACCAAAAAAGCCAGGGGTGTAATTGAGACCTGTTAAGAGTACAAAGTGTGCAAAGACAGAAAAAATAAGACTCCTGTACTAATCTTGCCATAGTAACAGCCCATTTCAACAAACAATCAGAAGACCTCACATTTTTAAGAGGTTGACAACTGAAAGTTAAGCAAATATGGCTACCAAAAACCAACATGAGCAGAAGCTGTAATACCCCAATTCAAGAAGGGTGAAGACCTGAAGGATCAGAAGATAAGCAAGAAAATGTTCTACAGAAGCACAGCAACATTTTAAAGTGTGCTTTCATATTAATAATTATCTCAGAGCAGTGAAAGTACAAATAGAATAACCTATTAAAATACCAGATTTTTCTTGATCCAGGACTATACAGTTTGACTCTTCCTCTTGTGGATATCAAGAAAGAAAAATTAAAAACAGCACAGAAAAGCAAGTTGAGTTATGCAGGCAGTGTATAGTGCAGATATACAAAATGAACAAGCAGCAACTCCAAAAACTTGACATTTTATCATTAAAAGCTATTATTTTTCATTGATTTAATGGATCTCATCTGATTTATCCCAGATGAAAATGTGCCCTTTATTCTTTGAAGTATTTGGTTTCATTTCTCTTATTGGAAATATTTTGACAAATACAACTACAAGGTGGGAGTAAGGTCAAATAAGGAAGAACAACTTTTTCACACCTCACTCCTTGGTACACAATAAATTTTAAGGATCTTTGAGGACTGAACTATATTGTATCTGATAAAAGAAAGCAGTTCACCTCAAGTCTTCTCATGTTTAGCTTAAAAATGGAAATACCAGTACGCATTACCCACACACCACACAAGTCCCTTGTTTCCCACTATCTGACAATGATCAAAAGGAGTTTTTTGGTTGGTTCTGGCAAGGTCATTAGAGAGCTTGATGATTATAAATAACCCCAGTGTCTATATATAGACTTCATGCACAGACCACCTTTAAGCTAACTAGAGATGGCCCAGTTTCTGTCAGCAGAACAAGTGTGTCTCATATAAAGCACACATTTAAATTCTTTTGCTAAATGGGGGACTAGTTAAGATACAGTGAAGAGAAAAAAAGGCACTCAAATATGTTAGGCAAATTTTCACTCATTCTGAATTCTCTACTTCTACAGTGTTCACCTCTAACAAAATCTAAATTATTTATATACCTAATGTTATGAAAATAACCTGTAATTGTACAAAGGATATATGCACATGTATGTGATATGCATATTCTGTGCTCAGATAATCCAAGTTATCAGGATGTGGAACTTCAAGTACTCACACAAATGCAATTTGAATTACACAATTTAAATTGAATATTTCCAATTATAGTTGGTATATAAAGTATGATATGCTTATGGTGTGCTAAAAAATACTGCTTTCCATCTCAGTGTGTTTTATATTCTGCACCAGTTACCATTAAACTAAGACTACAAACCCATTCATCCGCCCATGGCAAAGTTAAAATATTGGAGTGCTTTTCAGCAGCCCCACAGTGTGTCAAGATAGGCTGCATCAGAGTACAGAAGATATATAGCTTATTTTTATTATGATTGCATACAGTTACAGTAGCAACCTACTGCCAAAATTCATGAAACAGCACAAAAACAATGTAAAATTTAATCTGTGACCTTCACAGATGTGTAGCTAAGATTCTCTTCTGTGAGGTTGGTGTGACTTTGTGACCCAGACTGCTACGTTGCAGAGGCCAGGGTCTGCCTTACAACTCTGCTTTGCTCTCAGTTCTCTCCTATGTGCTCTGAATTTGCTGTGGGGTGATGCTATGTGGCAGGTGATGTAAACCTGCAGCAATCAACAGCCAAAAGTGCAGGTGGAAGAGTAAAATATCACAGAATGCACTAAGCACTGCATTTCAGAGCTGGATATATTTGCACAAGCATCTCTGGTCCAAACTGAGTGTCCACACTCTGTCATTCTCAGTCTATGTCTTGGTGCTCATGAAGGTTTCATGCAGCAGAGAATGATGTTATGTATTCTGGGGCTCTGCAGTTATAAAGTATTATTCCCACAACCTTGTCACAAACAAAAAGACATCAGTTCCCAAAAACTGTGAACAGTCTCAAATAGGGAAGAGCCAGGAAGAAGACACAATATTATTTTAGAATCATTAAATCATTGAAGTTGGAAAACATCCCCAAGTTCATCGAGTCCAGCCTGTGACCAATCATCACCACATCAGCATAATGAATTAAAGCAGAGCAGTAAGTGCCACGTCCAGTCATTTCTGAGCCTGATCCCTACCTGGCTGAATTCCCTTTCATTGAGTTGTAAAGGGTGAGAAGGTCCCTGTTAAGCCTCTTTTCTACAGAATGAGCGCCTCCAGCTCCCTCAGCTGCTCCTCATCAGATTTGTGCTCCAGACCCTTCCCCAGCTCCAATGCCCTTCTCTGGACACATTCCAGCACCTCAATGTCCTTCCTGAACTGCAGGGCCCAGAACTGAACACAGGATTTGAGGTGTGGCCTCACCAGCGCCCAGCACAAGGAACAGTAACTGCCCTGGTTCTGTTGCCACAATATTCCTGATACAGGCCAGGTGCCCACCAGGTACCTGAGCACACAGCTTTCTTCCTTCTTGCAGAACCACTCATAAGATCTGAGATTTGTCTGTTTGACACAATTTTAGGAGGAAATGTCCTGAAATGAACATTTCTTCTAAAGGAGGCAGGTTTCAGCACTCCGTCCCCCAGCGATACAAAAGGAATTTCTTGGAGGAAAGTGAAAAAAATTGTTTATTGAACAAGCAGAGTGCCTGCAGCACAGGAAAAAAAGAATAGCTGTTAATATTGGACCTTCTTGCTGTGGAGAAAGCTGGTGGATTCCAAGTTCTTTCCTTAGCTGTTGCCCAGCTCCTCCAGAAGTCCAGAGCTGGGATGCAGTGTCCCTGCCAGGGCACCCTGCCAGTGGACAGTGTCTGACTCCCAGTGACTTTCTGGTTCTCGGACCAGAGCTAAGCTGAACAGTTCCAGAAGAAGATGCCACAGTCCTGGGAAAAACTTCTTGCCTTAGCTCACAAAAAGAAGCTAGCTAAAAGCAAAGAATGTAACTCCTTCTCTCCACTGCGGAGCTGAGAACGGGGAGTATGTGCTAAAACACAGCACCACACCAAATTATTTCCCTGGCTCCCCTCCACCTCCTGGGCCCAGCTTAAAGCTATAGAACCTATTTCTGGGCATAAAGCAGACAATAGGGGAATACAGTATTTTTATAAAATCATCCAAAGACAGTTCTGAATATAAAGATTAGGCTATGACTCTCAGCATTTTCAGTATATATTCCTGGTTGTTGCAGTATCTGTCAGAGTCACTACTGTAATTTTTTTTTTTTTACAATTACAATTTTGTTATTTGGATTGTAAAGTTTAAAGATGCAAAAAACAAAATGAATGTAAAACATTTCTTGTGTTTCCATTGAGAAATCTGATGCACGAAAAAGAATTACAGCCATGCAATCCTTCGTAAAAATGAAAGTTTAGTGTGAAATAGGAAAGTTTAGCATACCCGTAGGAAATCTTTAAAATACTCAGCTTGCTATCTGGAAAGTCAGTATTTATGTGATCTTTGAATCACATAGTCTTTACTATGAATTTAATATTTTTACATGCCGATGAATTTGTACACACCTCTTGCATAATTCTCTGCTCCATTAGGTCCCAAGTGTGCAGAATTCTGAATTCTAATTGGATAGCATTGATTATCTTCTGCCAGGAATACACAATATTCTAAAGGGTTTGCCCAATCATTTAGGCATACTCACAAACCTAATTCTCAGGCAAATAATCAAATCACTGTTATTGCCAAGTCACCCAGTAATTAATATGTTAAGGATTACTCTGAAGTTATCTGTATATTGATAAAAGTGACCAAATACTGGACTCCACAGTTGCACATCAGATGAGGGAATGCAGACCACATAGACACAGAAGACAGAATGGGACTATCACAGTCTGCTGATGGTGAATAAAATGTTTCTGTATATAATCAAGACCAGGGTCTAAAATTAACCTAGGAGCAAAAATTTAAGGAAATGTAAAAGGGGGCATACAACTGAAAGTTAGCGTCGTCTAAGAATCACAAATTAAGCAAATAAGAGCTGCAAGGCATAGCAGGGAAATGGAGGATGGGCTGGTCCCTAAGCATGGATAATGAGATCAAAAAATCAATCCCGTGAATTAGGTGATCTCTACTTAGCATTTGTACTAAAATAACATCCAAACCTTCAAGGCTAGAATCTAGGACAGCTATTACGTTACTTAGACACCCTCGCCATTAGAAAGTTTGTTACAATGTCTAATTTGAGCTCAGTACTTGTCACATTGTTATTGGCAAAACATTCTCCACTATAGCAGTTTTATTCAATTAATTTACTGCCAATTAATATAAACTTAATTACTGATTTGGGTATTGGGGAGGAAAAAAAAAAAAAAGAAGAAGACAAATTAAAATCTTTCCTTAGGAAAGTACCTGACCCAACTTCTGACTGAGTTGGATCAGTCCAACTCTTTTCATTTCTAGGCTCAAGTTGCCCTGCCTTTGCCTTATGTTACACTCAGAAACACTCACAGCACCCTTGGTGAGGTGAAGACCTGGTGAGGTCTCTCTCGTGGTTTCTCATGGCTTTTGTGTATTTATAAACGTAGAGTGATATTGGGGTTTTTTTTTTTCACAAGTTTTTAATGAAGCCATTCATTGTAATCTCAAACTCTTGCTCCACAGAACCATTGTCAGTTAATCCCTATCATGATTTTGCAAACTGTTTTGTTGAGAGTGCAATGTCAGGTTACATTTCATCTACCCCATTTCTCCAGGCTGACAACATAATTCTAAAATGCCATTTTATAGTACTGGCAACCAATCCTGTTGTATTTCCAGACAGTCTCCCCTGTCATTCAGCACATTCCTAGAAATGGTGACTAGTGTTGTTGATGGCTTAAATTCTCAACTACAATGATCCTGGAAATCACCAATTCAAATAATACAATATCTTTTCGTTTCTCTTCCCCTGAAAAGCTGAGCATGCTTTTTTTTTTTTTAATTCTATTTTCTCCATTATGTGCAGTAAAACACCCTTTTGATTGCATATACTATAGCAAAAATTTGTGGAAAATATTTGAAAACATTTCATTTTAATTAGCAGTAAAGCATTGGTTAGAGAAGTGCTAACAATCTAAAATGAGGGTAATAAGAGTTAGAATCCCGTCTTATCCCTGCTGTCCTGGAGACACTGGGCTCAGCCATACACCCTGTACACCCTCTCAGAGCCTGCACTCTATCAGAGGCCACTACTTGTATGTCATGCTTTGAAGACTTGGAATAGATGCAGATGTTCTGCTGGATAATTTTCAAGACAAAAGAGAGCAAAGCCATTTAGGACGCTTTTTTTCGTTGCTAAAAACATTTATTTGGTCTTCAATAAAGAGGAAAAAATACTAGAAAAGAATATTCTTTGTGGCCATATTTCAAGACATAATTCCACTTACTTAATAAAGCTTTAAATTCAAACATCCTTTTCATGCTGATAAGGAAATCTTTCATAATCATAGGTCTATGCAGATGTTGGCGGTTGAGTTTCTTTATTTTTTTTTTTTCTTTTACTTACAGATTTTTTTTCCCATAAGTTGCTAGGAAACTAATTGCTGGGTACTTATGGGCGCTTATGGATACTTAAGAAAAAACAAGAGAAAGTTGCTGAAGTTGGGGGAGGCTAGCATCTGGCTATACTTTTTTTCTCCCCCGGAGACTTTCTAAGGGGGAAGATATCACGAGTTTTGTGGTCAGGTAAAGGACGGGCTTGGGGGCAGCTGCT
>VYZP01035240.1:0-12871 GCA_013400635.1 Hypocryptadius cinnamomeus | reverse complement strand
CCAGACTTTTGCCCTGCCAGAATTTGCTTTTCTACTTCTTCATTTGCTACCTTTAAAAAATTGTATTTTTGTACCACGAAGACACTTCTTACAAAAACTGGTATTTTTCCGCTGATCTATTTTTTCTTTTACAGGAAAAATATCTGTATATGTCTTAGAGAAAACCCTGTAGAATTTCTGACTAGAGAACATGGGTAAAAGCTGAAAGATCCAAAAATCACAGGATCATTAATGCTGGAAAAGCCCTTCAAGATCATCAAGTCCAACCTTTAACCAAATACCACCACACCAATCACACCACAGCACTAAATGCCACATCCAGCTGTTTCTTGAGCACCTCAGGGTAACACCACCACCATCCTGAGAAGCCCCTCCCATTGCTTGACAACCCTTTTAGTGAATAAATTCCTCCTGAGAATGAAGATGCTGAAGCAGGATTTAAATGTGAGGCTGCAACTTGACTTGGAATCACATGGTTACAGCACAGTTCAGTGCACACAGACACAGCAATTCCCCTCATCCGTGTTTAGGGATACCAAAATCTCATTGCATTTGAGTGCAGGAATGGATAATGGTGAAGAAAACCTAATCCATGTAGAGCTGAGGTCTTTTTCTCCTAAGATGTCCATCTGCCCAGGATTTGTTGTGGGCTGGTTCTCAGCCAAAGCTCAGTATTTTGATGCAAAACGTGTGCCATGGAGCACACCTGGGCTGAGCCCACACTGCTATTTCTCAGTAACATTATACCAAATCAACCTGTCACTGAAATCATTTTTTTATTTTTAAATCTCCCAGCCAGGTATCCAGTATCCTCACCCTTATCTGATGGCTGCATATCAGCATCCCTGGGGTGCCCAGGCACTTCTGCCTCCTCAAGCATAATTACAATCCCTTTTCCACCTAAAAACAAACCTTTCTGGGTGCTCTCCTGAGGCTTCCAGGGTTGCACCAGCCTGGGAAGCATCAGGAGGTAACAAGATGGGCAGAGTGTTAAAGAGCAGCAGCCCTAAACCCTCTCCTGTCTGCCCTCCCCAAGGGGCGTGGGTGAGCACCCAGCCNGTGTTAAAGAGCAGCAGCCCTAAACCCTCTCCAGCACACTCCCAGCTCCTGCTGTCTGCTCTCCCCAAGGGGTGTGGGTGAGCACCCAGCTCTGCCCTGGGCTCTCCCACAGGACTCAGGGAAAGCTGTGAGGAGCTGCTGTGCTCCTGAAAGGCTCACACAGCTCAGGGGACTCCAGCAGCCATTGTGCTGTGGCAGGGCTGGAATAATTTGCTCTCCTTTGCCAGCTGAGCCAGCTCCTCCCTGCTCCTCCTTCCTCCTGGTGCCCAACACAGAATGCAATGGATGTTTGCAATGGATACATCCCTAAATCACAATTTAATCTGAGACAGCAGAGATAGCACTGGCATCTCAAAACAAAGTCCTGAACATAAATACTGAGCTGTAAGTCTGCCCCGAGCCTGCCAGCAGCTCCTGAGCCACTGGAATAGGTTTGCAGATCTTCACTACGAAGGCATTTGACCTTTAAGGAGGTCTTCAACTTCTGGAAGCACAGCAGATGCTCTTATCACATTGCACTGGATACCCTGCCTAGTGCTACCACTCTTAAAAAGCCCTTCACACTCCCCGCTGCTCTCCCCAAAAAACCCCAAACATGTGGCAACTGTGACTGGCTCCCAGTTGTTGTCCTTGGATTTCATCACAGCCCAAACGAGGCTGTTCCTGGTGGCCCACTTACCCTCCAGTAGCCAATGTTCACTCCTACCTGAGGACCATTTTGGTTCCTAAATAGGTCATTTTTGCACCCACCTGAACCTTGCTTGCAGACAGTGACCAAACTCTGTTTGCACCCACCGCCCACCTCTCAGCCTTCTCCAGGTGCCACAAAAATCCTCCAAGTTACTGCTGTGAAGGTCAGCCTGTGGGGCAGCCCACTGGCAGTGATGTTCTGGGGGAACAAAACAACCCCAATTTTATATATGTTAAAATTGAAGAGATTAAAGCTCCAGCAGCATCCAGGATATGGACTGCATGTTTCACTCAGCATAAGGCATTGACAGCTACAGCTGACTGACCACTGCCACAAGAAAAGCCCACTTTCCTCAAAGGACTACTCGGTTTCCCACTGATTTGGTGATGAAAAGTACAGAGGAGGAAAGGGGTGAAAACACCCTTTATGCCTGTTCATTTTCTCTGTGCCCACAAGTCTGAACTAAATGATAGCCCAGCCATGCCACTGCACACATCTTAGGCTACTTCTTCTCTCAGTTTTCTCTCGTGGTGTCCCTTCCTGACTCTTTCAGTGATTTTAAGTTTTTGCATGTACTTGGAGCCAACTCTCTCATGCCACATTTCAGTGCTCCCATGGACTCTGGCAATGGCTGAGTTGTTCGGGTGTGACTCCTCCAAGAATCTTCCAGCTCTGTGCATTAAAGGAGTCAGTGCTTTTGGCCCCTTTGTTTAACCATTAGCCCATTCATTAACCCTTGCCTGGGATTTTGTTACTTTTAAATTGCTCTGTCCTACAGCTTGAAAATACCTTCTATAAGAAAAAAAAAAAAGTGGGATGTCATTTGGGAGCAGCACTCCATCCTAACAGAAAGCAGAGTGTGCTCTGCCTTCTGTGAGAGAGGAACCACTGCCTGTCAGGAGCTCGGGGGCAGGACAGGAGGGAGGAAGAGGGCTCTAATGATAAATCCATTTTCATGTCCCCCAACTGCTGTGCATGCCCACAGCCCCACTGCTCCCCAGGGAGGGGCAGCAGCAATTGCATTTTAACCCTTTAACAAGGTCCCTGGCAGCAGGAACTGCAGTAGAACACTGACACTGCTGCCCTAGGGAGGCTGGGAGCTGAGCCCTCTCTGCTGCTGCTCTTCCCATCTTCCAACCCTTCAGCGTTTTTATGGCTTCCCAAAATAAATATGGATGAAGGCACCTCGCCCCTCACCTCTACAACTCATCCCTGCTCCTTTTATCCCACTGCACTGGGAGAAGCCAGCACTGCTCCTCCTGGGCACAGCAGCTGACAGGACAGCTCTTGCCTGCTGTGGTGACAGGGGACAGCTCCTGTGGGGCTCGGGATGGTCCCCGTGCTCCTGTCCAGACACACAGCTGTGCTGCACCCCCTCCCCATGTCCCTGTCACCACAGGGGCTCTGCCCAGCAGCTGCTCTCCCTCTCCTGTTTTCAGCTTTGCATGGAGTTTCCAGCATCAACAAGGAAATGTCATGTTCCACCTCCCCCAAATGTCCTGATTTCTCCTGTTTTTGGAAGAATGCCTTTGTTTTCCTGCAATGAGGCTGCCCTGTGCCCTCCCCATGTCTGCATTGCTGGCAGCCTTATCCCTGGCACCCTGTGCCCTCCTCCATGGGGCCCTCGGGCAGCAGCCCTGCACTGAGCTCGCCTGGGGTTGAGCTTCAGCTTCATTTTGTGCTTGAACTTGTGTGGGCACCACCTGCACCCCTCCTTCCTCCACTCAGCACCAGCACAATGGGAACAGGCAGCACTGGTTGGCTTTGACCTGTCCCCGAGGTAAATCCTCACATTCACCAGCCTTGTCTCTGTGCACTCCCAGCTGGAGTGATTCCTCTGCCTGCTCCCACAGTGGCTAAAGCAGACATGGAAGATCACAGAATCATATTTAGACTCAATCATAGACTTTAGAACTCATCTAGTCCCAACACTCAGCCATGGGCAGGGACTCCTCCCACCAGAGCAGGTTCCTCAAGGCTTTTATCCAACTTGGCCTTGGACACTGCCAGGTATGGGGCATTCACAGCTTTTCTGGGCAACCTGTGCCAGGGGTGCCCACCCTCTTATGGAAGAATTTCTCCCTAATATCTGAGCTAAATTCCCCCTCTTTCAATTTGTAATCATCCCCCCATTTCCTGTCACTACAGTTTCTGGCAGAAAAGTTCCTCTCCAGCTTCTCTGTAGCCCCTTCAGACTCTGGAAGGTGCTCTGAGCTCCCCACACAACCTTCTCTTCTCCAGGATGAACAGCCCCAACTTCCCCAGCCCGTCTTCAGAGGGGGTGTGCTCCAACCCTCCTTGTCAACTTCATGGTCCTTCTCTGAACCTGCTCCAACAGTTCCATGGCCTTCTTATGGACAAGTCCACCTTACATGGAGCTTTCCTACCACACTCATCTGCTGGCCCCATCATGGCTCTCTGCTCTAGTTCCACACAAAATGGTTCTGACCCAGGTAAGCTCAGGTTTAAACACCCTCCTCCCTCCTGCACTAAGCACCATGTTTGGAACTCTTCCCAGGATCAGGGCAGCAATCAAGGATGAGTACCCTCTTCCCCATGGTCTTGGCTGAACCCCTGCATCTTCCTTCTCTTTATTAACCAATAAATGTATTTGTGGCCAGGAAATCACCAGCTGTGAAATCCCCAAGCCTTGCCCACCTTTGACCCAAGAATCAGCTCAACTTAGCCAAGCTGTGCTCATTTAACCAAAGCATCATCACTTTAATGCTACTTGGATACTTTAATGCTACACATAGCAAGGCACAGATTCAGGGCACTTTGTCTTTAGGATCAACAAGTTCTCTGCCACACAAATTCAGGAAGCTTTGGGATTTCCTGTCAATAGATACTTTTCACTTTCTAGTGATTTTTATCTAAATATTTCATATATAGATATCAACATCACTACTTCTAAACTGTAACCACTGGTAGGACTTCTCCAAAAAAGCGAAGATCAACTGCTCCCAAGTTATGTATCCAGAGGGAAGCTTTAAAATCAAATGCTGTTGAATACATTCATGGAAAGACTTAACTAAGCTCACAAACACACAACTATTTATTTCCTCATTTAAGGATCCCTTTTTGTCAAGCTCCTCAAGGACAGTTCTCAGACCCACAGCTCAGTAGCAAACGTTGCTCTAATTCTTTCTTATTTGTAATTCAACTTGTACTGTTTTTTTAAACACCTATTTTTATCTCTGGTTTTATCCATCTCCTAACACTGTAATTTTTCTCTCAGCCTGTAACAATGAAAATTCTTGCAACAAATGCCACGTCTTTGGCCATTTTCATTTTAAATCTGCCTGCTACTACAATTAGTAGCTACAAGCAGATCAGAATCACTTGCAGTAGGGCTCAGCTGTGGAGCTCAAGGGCCCCAAGACCAAGATTCCTTGGAAAGCTCAGCTCCAGACTCCAGCCTCCCGCCACCCTGCCCAACTCCTAATGCTTGGAAACACCCAGAGATACAAATGCTTCACCTGGCATCATGTGCTTCATAACTGAAGAAGCAGAAAGCGCTTCTTAAGAAGTACAACTGACGAAACATTAACTTGTGCTTTTTTAATAAAGTGAAACAAAAGCATTCTAAATCATAGCAGCTTATAGATCCAAACTGTCCATTGCTTGGGAGCAGTGTGATTAAGAAGTATGGAAACTGCAAAATATTAAAGCCCTGCAGCAATTCCAATTCATGACAACCCTTCCCACAGCACGAGGAATGCTGCCTGATGCTCTACTGATTTGGTCTACTTGCTCATTGGCAAAATATGAATATTCTTCCTTGGTAATGCCATATCCTCTTTTCCAAAGGGGAGGAAAGGTACAAAGCCCTTCTGATTAGCGCACAATAGCTCTTTCCCTAATTAGCAATGTTCTTTTACAGCACTGAGAAATGAGGACCTTTTGTTTACCATTAGTTGAGGTAAGTGTATCTTGCTTTTATTTGGGTTTAAGACTACTTTAAAGGAGTAGCTTTTCAGTTGCAGCATGGTTTGTCAAGATTACAATATTTATGACTGCATAAAATACATAAGTAAAAAAAAAAGTTATGATTTGTAGAGTTTGTTATCAAGAGCTGAGACTTACACCTTTACAGAACTGCAAACACTGGCTTCCTAACTGCTAGTTGATAATTTTGCTGGCAAGAACATTCAGATATGCTTTTCTTTAATCTCTACACCCTTTGTCCAACTAGTAAGAACTAGCAAGAAAGTCAGCTCTACCTGTGGTTAAACTGTTGTAACAGTGTTAGATAAACTGTGCTGATTCTTCATTAAAACACCCTTCGTTTGAAGCTACAACATAAGAGGCGATTCTTTTTGTTCAAAAGGAACTATCTGCATGCTCTGTGCCTGGAACACTTCACATTGATTACAAAAAATTTAACAATGCAACCACTAACATACCCCACTAATGAGAAATTATGAGAAACTGTTCGATGCAGAACCTTCCGCATCAGTCAACTCTGATCGATAAGAAAGCTATCAATTTTGAAATTTAGATTTAATGCATTTTCAAGAAGCTAATGAGAAAGGAGCAACTTAAAATAAATACCATCATTAAAACTGCAAACTGTTACAATGATATATTATAAACTTGTCCTAAATAAACCTAGTGCTTCAAAAATTTACCAGTGAATTCGTATTACAAAATATGTGAAAATACAATAGAATACCACAAAACAACGTCCTTTTTTGGGGTCAACAATGACACCAAGATGATTCAGTCTTAACTTTTAAAATTGTTAATAGAACATATTGTAATATATAAGTTGCAATTTGGTTGAAATCTAGACAACATCCCCACCAAAACTCAATCTTCTTCATTCCTCCTCTAAAACTAGTGCCAAACTTCCTGTCAAGGTTGGTACTTTCTTGAAGAGCTTTAAAATTTAGCCATTACTTATTTTCTACTACTACATTTTGGCAGCAACTATTTATTGGTCTGTTATTGCAAAAAGTGCAATTTAACAATAAACCAGTCTGAAGGTCATTCTATGTCTTGAGGATACATACCATATATTTCTTTAAAAATAATCATACTTTTGTAAGCAATACTTTACAGTAGACACCTCAAATCTACCATAGATGTAAAACTTAAAACGAGAAAAATTTAGTCTCTAAATCTTTATACACATATTTATATTCGAGTTTCTATATATATTATATATATACACAAGCACAAGAGTATATATAAAATATATATAATCAGATTCAAAAAAGAACAAAAACTGGGCACTGTACATAAAATCTTTTTAAAACTCAAACAATAGAAAAACTTTAAACATTAAACAATTTTAATAAAAGTTTCTGTACAATGCTAAGCAGTTTTATTTACATATAGAAAATGTAATAGGAGTAGTGTTTGAAATTACAGAACTCCTTAAAATTTCAATGGCAGGTAATCTGGAAAAAATAACAGCATTCCATTCACAAATATTTTCAAGCAATAAATATGTATTTATAAATAGTGTAAATTTACATCAAGATTAGAAACAAAAATCACAAATCTGAAGTTTATTCCTTAGTCTATGTGCAACCCATTTATCTTTGTGACTTGGCTGTTAATTGTTTTAAATTTTATTTAGGAACCAAAAGTGTAACCGTCATGGTTTCAAAACAAGACAGAAAAACATAAAAGCAGTAAAAAATTTATATCACCTAACTCTTCACATTAAAAAAAAAAAAAAAAAAAAGAAAAAAAAAGTTGCCCAAAGAAAGACTTAAAATTTCTAACTACCTTACAAAGAAATGACCAGCTAAGCTAGTACTTTTTCCAAGGGAAATTCTGAAGGGGGAAAAATGGATGAAACCAACTCATCAGCCCAGAAACAGAGAAATACAAAAGAGGTGGTCTTCAAGTCAGTAGTCTGTATAATGTTGCCAGTTTTGTCAGATATATACAAAACATGGAATTATTTTTTTGAAGTACAGCTGGATGAGCTTTATTTGTTTTGAGTTCTGGAGTAGGAGGCAGTGCTCTCTCCTGTCCAGTTGGTTGACACTCCGCACTTGGAAGGTTGCATAGACACAGCTTTCAGCCAGCAGCCTTACGGGATAGCTACAAAAATCAGTGGTGCAGAACTGGGTCACTTCCTGAATATCAGAAAAGTTTTCATTTAATGTCCATGAAAAAATGTCAAGATGAGGAGGATGGCAATGGAGGAGCCTGAAAGAGAAAACATTAAATTACCTTTTCTACAAGGGTGCAAAACTCTGTGTTTAACTAAGACCTGCACAAACTGTAACCATGAGAGTTTAAAAGTCACACACACTATTCTTTTTACACTTCAGGACTCTTTAGAGACAACAGTGGCATTTTTTTTCCACCTTACTCAAATACAGTATGTATTTTATGAACATTCTGCATTAGGATTTTGCCTGTACTGCAGACTGGAGTATTCTGTGGGGATGCCTGTGTTAATGTGATGTGAGCAGCCACAAGTCCCACTGTGGCAGCAAAGAGCTCCATGTGGCCTCAGTATAGATATATCTTTATACAGTCTAAAACAGGGATTCTCAACCTGTTTACCAACGGGGAGATGGTCCATTTGTGCCTCTCCAAAGCCTTTGTAGGCTTCATTTTCCCTCATTCACTCTACCTGAGCAGTAACATACCCCACCTGAGGTTAAGGTAGCTGTGGAAGGGGTTTTAGATTCTTTGACATGAGGACCAAGTGCCTCAAGAATGAAGTGAGGTGTCTTGATCCTGCCAGCCGCCAGGAGGTCCAGAAAATGACCTAACTGCTTCCCAGTATTGCACTTTGTGGCATTCCATCAAAGTACTGAGTCTCTGATGGCATTTCCTCTTCTTTTCCTCATCTGTGGAACCCCTTCAAAAAGCTCCTCACAGTCATTAAAGACACTTTAGATCATACCAGAGCACCCAGCTATGGAACTCTAATGCTGGCTCATCCCTGTGTTTGCTCCTGGTACTTTACCCCAGTCTCTCTTCGGCCTAATTCACCTTTGCCAGTTGAGGTTATCTTCCTCCTGTGATTTACAACAAACCTTAACTCTCCTCCTACATCTGACAGATGTCACTTCTGGGCTATGACTCTTCCCAATTGAGTGTGTATCCCCTTCGAAAGAAATGAATGGCACAGCAACTTCATAGAAGAACAATTATCAATGTCCTTAGCCTTAGGTTTTGGTGGGGGAAGGAGCTAGTCACAGGTTGAGAACCCTTGTTCTAGGGACAGTATCATCACTGTTACCTATATAATGCATAAGCACAGACAACAAAATACCCTTCCCTCCCTCTCATCTCCATACAGAAACATTCTTCCCCATTTTCACTCAACTGGATGAAGTATCTGAGAACAGGTGTTTATTTATATGTTTTTCTATAACAGATCATCACTTTGAAATTGCAGCATTTCACAGACTATAATGACAGTGACCTTCTAGAAGCATGAACTGAAGTTTAACCAACCCAGGCTCTGTGGGACTAATGAAGAGAATTAAATTCAGAGGACATGGTCCCACACTCTCACCAGCCTCTACTGATGAACCTTGAGGCCTTAACTCAGAAGGTCACGACTTGGCATGCTACCAACACATGAAATAACTAAACACACATTTTCTGCAGCACCTGGAAATGAATCAAAAGGCACAGCCCTTACTGGGCTGTCATATTAAACCCAACATGAAATTCCCACAACATTTAATCCAATGTTTGTCTCCTTCAACAGAAAGCCAAGGCTTATAAACACATCCAGCATCGCTTTCATTGTGGTTACAAAAAAAGCCATCTTTGCCTGGAACAATGAAACCTGGGTGAAATGTTAGGACAGTTGTGCTGACGCAGTTCAAAGCAGGAGGCTGCCATATATAGCACACAGCTATAATGGCAAAGAGGCTTTTTGCTTTAAATTGAAATGCAAAGGAGGCCCCAAGCCAAGAGACAGAACTGTTTGAGAGCATCCACTTGCTAAGCAGAAGGACAGTGCTGATTTGGGAGGGGATGGGTGGGGAAGGGGAAGGAAGGGTCTGAGTGCATAGGATGCTCTGCTGCTATACTGACTTCATACCACAACCAATGTATTAGAGATGCTCTTGAACCTGGTGCTAGTTTCTCCAAGCTTCACTGTCCTGATTCTTCCCATCTCCATCTGATCCAGTTATGGTCTTCAGGTGATCTCTATTGGATTTTTAAAGCCACAACTTTATGAATTGTAACATCATACTTTTCCTGAAAACTCAGTGGTTATGTTCTGCAGTAAGTTACTGTAGTATTTCACACAATTCTGACTCTTCAGGTTTTGTTCTGCAAATATCACACACAACCCAAACCTCCATTTGAATCAGAAAGTCCATGGTACTCGTACAACGGAGCACCAAGACAGTCTACAACTGCTTTACAAATAATGTATTTATGCACCCACTTATTAATTTGACTTACTAATGTAAATTGATCATAGACTTGCATCAAGTCCTCCATTTTGTACTGTTCTAGCACCACAAAGTTTTCCAGGTTCGTGCTTATCTTTCGTGCACAGTCTTGGCAATGTACAACATAGGTCTTTCGAGAATTGCTCTCACTAGTGACAAAGAGCAGATCAAAGACTTCCACCTATTAGACAGGAAACAGAAAGCCAAGCGTTACAATTTCATTTTTTAAAAAGTTAAAACCATGAAAACGGCGTTTTCTTCAAGATTTACAAGCTTACCCTGTGCATGCAAAGAGAAAAATTAGATTTGTTCAGGGAAATCTATTCTCTTAGGGCTTGGGCAGAGAAGTGAAGCAGTGTAAAACCACTAATATTACACTTAGGATGTCTGCATGAACAGCACCATGGGAAAGCTTTGGGTCAATATTGACAAAGCAGGATTCATTTGCTGAATAGTAAGGTGAGGATTTCAAAAAATTATACTTATTTTTCCTTTTTACTGTCTGCTAAAGAAGTTTGTTGTTTATTTCCTTACTACTGAGCCACATGCTCATCCTGCCCAAGAGGCTCTGTCAGAGGATAACTAGAAACTGATTTTCAAGGGGGAGGAAAATGTTATTTTCTTTTAAACTTCATGAAAACTATTATCCAATACTTTAAAGCAACTATTAACAGTAAGTAGAATGAAAAAATTCAGCAAAAAGGTATGTCCTGTAGAAAAAAAGGACTTAAGTTCTCTCTCTTCTGGGTGTGTTGGTGACTGCTGAAATGAAGACCAATATACCTTTAAAATGAAGCTCAGCAGATCAAATTTTATGCAGGAAGGGATAACAACATTTTATAATAACTGAAAATTGAAAATCGACCCAGTGAAAAACAATGTTGTGGAAGTACTGTGGGAGAGCCTTCAGCAAACACAGCCCATGTCTAGAAAAACATCTGGATGAGCTCCTGGAAGGCACTACTGCATCACACAGATGTGCTTACAGCACAGAGCAGATGGTGCAGCTTAGAAACAAAATTTAAACATCATCAACAACAAAAGACGGCAAAATTTAAATAAATATTACAAGAGTAGATGACCCAACACATTTTTACTGACCTCACAAATGCTACAGTAATGAGCTGGCTCATCCTTTGCTCGTCCATGCCAGACAATCTCCTTTCCTGCAGCAATCAGAGCTTCCCTCAGTGTCTGACACTGTTTGAGAGTTCTTAACAGGCAGTACCTGCAACCAAAAGCAGTTGTGTGTTCAGTTCAACATTCAACTGGATAGCAAAACTCAAGAAGGCTTCAGCTTCTTCCAAACCCATGTACTTGGAGCTTGCTCTTCCTCTGGGATTTCAGAAACAGCTGCCTAGAAAGAATCACTGGACTCATGGCTTAGGAAAAAGTCAGACCTTGTGCTTCTGGGCCTCTTTCAGGACTGCCCCTTGCCCTGCACACAGGCTGTACCTTTCATTTTTGAGTGAAACACGTGAATGCTCTTTTAAGCACAATAGAACAATGTGTCTTCAAAAGCAATCCATGTATTTTCTTTTGAACCATAACTTTGTCAACAAAAAGTTAGCTTGAACTGCCAAGTTCAGCATAGCTGTTTACATTTTGTGTGACCACAGCCTGATCCAAAGGACTCTTTTAACATCCTAAAATTCCTGTTACTTTCTCAGCACTATTAAAACTTTATTATCCCAAGTTTTCTTTCCCCAACTTCTGCCTCNAAGTTTTCTGAAACCCCAAGTTCTGCCAGGAATCACTTTACACACAGTGGGAATAGAATCTATGAACATGTATCTTCTCCCATGCAAAAGGAAAAAGAACAGACAGGTTGGTATTAGGGAAAAAAAAAATCAACACAAAAAATAATTCTACCACTTATTTTATGAATGAAGAGAATAACTGTTCAAATGTCAAATTAAAACTCACAACTCCCTGCCATACCCTCTGTTAAGGCAAAAAATACCTAAATAATTTTATGTCACAATCTTATACAGTTCTCTTCCTTACAAGAAAATGTAACTTGTTTTCTAGCATTTTATGAGCTACGTATGTTCTTCAAAAAAAGCTGGCAAAATAGGTCGCCAAATTTCTAAATTACAATGTTATTTACAATAATTTTAGCTCTCAGCTACCCTATTTATTTGAGCTGCAGCCTTTGCAGCCTTCCATTTTCTCCTCCACAGGCTGGTTAAGTTACATGCTCATTAGAAGCAGAAGGAAGATTGAAAAAAATTAAGGGTAAAAACAGACACTGGACAGAAAATGAAGTGCTCAAGAGTTCTACCAAGTGTTTTCAACATGAACCTTCTCCCATTAGAGCCTTAAACATGAAATACATACATTCTCTATTTAAAAAAACCACCACATTTCTTTCATGTGTTTCCAAGTAGTTAATAGAATCCCAGGATTCTGAAATATTCTCCTCTTGTTTTACACTCATACTGTTCATCTTCACCAGAAAGTGTCTTCACTATAGGTTCACTAATACCCTCACTGTAAGGATAACACAAAACTGAAAGTGTGTTTCTCTGTTAAACATCTCATTTTCATGTACCAAATTTCAAGAAAATTATGCAGCTCATTAAGCTGTAACTCCTTCAACACTTTTGATGTTTGATGTGAATGTGAGTTATGATGTTAAGGCCAACCCCAGGTGATAGATTAACTATTAATTCATTAGAGTGTTGGGTTATTGTGCTCCTGACAAGCTCAGTAATTTTGGAAAAGC
>VYZP01035239.1:51378-75467 GCA_013400635.1 Hypocryptadius cinnamomeus | reverse complement strand
CAGGACAAAAATCCTGGGCAAAGGGATTTTTAAGAAAATATGAATACGACACTCACCAACTCACCATACCATATCACACTGCTGCTATAAAATACTTCTCTGCACAGCAATACAAATTATGAATATTTATGCCAGCAACTCCCTTGTCCACTACTCCAGGCTTCCTCTCTGACACAAGGGAAGAGACCACAACACTGTGACAGGATGAAGCCATTCCAGCCCTCCTTCCACCTTGCCTGCCTCAACTGACACCCCCATCATTATTAGTGCGTGAGCTGCCATGCACACAACCTGCACTAAATATGGGGGCTGTGGTTCCCTAGGAAAGTATTTTAAATTAAAAAAAAAAAAAAAAAAAAGACAAGGACCTAGGGTGTAGCATTTTGCCCTTTCCCTTCAGTGTGGCCACTGTAAACACTGCAGAAGGGACAGGACAGCTGAGTGAGCTGCCCCTGTGCTGTCACACATCCGGAAATGGGCCAAAGCATTCAGGGAAAGGCAGGAGAAATAGGACATGTAAAGCTTGGCATTTTTCTAAAAACCTCTGCAGTGGGACTGCCTTGAGTCTCTGGTTGAGACAGCTTAAAAAAAATGCCTTTGAATGCCTCAGGAGGCAGAACCTCCCTTGTTGCCAGTGCCTGACAGATCCAACTCTGCCCCAAGCCAGAGTATCCATCTAACAGGGCTCGCTGTTTACAGGAGGAAAGAAAATCATAATATCAGCAGTGCCCTGGGGGCTGACAGAGGATACCTGCCAAATACAAAAGCTCTGCTCTCAGCAGATTGATGGCTGGGGATATTCTTTCTATTTGTTTAGCATTCAACTTTCCCTCGATGCACAACCACTTTTCTTGTCAGGTATGAGTACAGATAGTGCATGATTCATTGCATGGGAGGGGAGAACGCAGCAAGGCTGTAAAAAAAATTAGAAACAAAAGCCCTACAGATTTGGATAAAAATGTACACAATATTTTTCTGATGTTCCTGCTTGTTATGAGTCATTCACAGATGTGGAGTTAAAGGAGAGAAGCCAAGATTAAGTCAAAGACAAAGCTTTATACAGGAAACCAGCTTAAGTCTGTTGCAATGCAGGTTAAACACTGAGCTCCAAGGCCTTTTCCAACAGTAAGGAGACACTGCCTGTATCTGGGCCCATTATGCTGAACAAGATTCTGGAATACATTTGACAGGGACAAAAACCTCACATTATTTGGAATTACAAAGTCTCCTGCTTTTCTAAAATTCAACCAACCCCACATTCTCCAGCTTCCTGGATAAAATTGGAATATTTGGAGAACAAAACAAAAGTTTCATTTTTCTGTCCAAACCTGACTCGCTCTTAATTTCTGTCTCTATCAGAAGAAAAAAACTCAACAGCCTCAGTTTTTAAATGACACATGTTGTGAACCCTTTTCTAGGGTTTCTAGGTTTTCTTCTCCTGTTTCTGCACATCTATACAGCTGGTAACACTGGCAAATCCACACACCCAGGCTGCTTGGCATCTCCTTTTCCCTTAACCTGAGAATTCTGAATATCTGCTGTCTTCCATTTTGTATTCATAAGTTTCAAAATACACCGATCGCCTTAGATGTAAATTCTTCCTCAGATAAAAATCCAATTCAGGCTTCTTGCTATATTTTAATTCCAGATTCTAAGGCATGTGGCAATAGAGGAATTCTAGCAGAGGGCTGTTCAGCTTAGAACAGTCAATTTCCACTTCTGGGTAAAATTGAGAGTCACTCTTGTATACTAAATTTGTAACATGCTACACTACTGACAGTACTACTGAAGCAGTGCCCACTTGGCATCAGCTGTTGACTTGAATATTTGCAAAAAGTAGATTGGATCTTTTTTGCATCTTTTACTCCTTCTAAATGAAAAACACCAGTTTAAATATACATACAGAAAAATGCAAACCCACTTAAACACTTCATGAGAAGGATAACTGAGCTATAAACCAGCATTAAGTAGCAAAGGACAAGAAGTTTAAAAAGCCAAGAAGAAAAGCATAAGATAAACAAATGTAAGTAAGTGCAGGCATAAGCACTGGGGCAAGGCACTGATGCATTCAGTTAATTTAAAAAAAAAAAAGATAAAGGTAAAAATCACACACAACCCCATTTTCAGGAATACACCCAATGTCTCAAATCATAGCTTTAAAGACAGGAAAAAAGGGTGCCAGTTTATTCTTGGATACCATCATAATCCACATAACATTTGAAGAAGGCAAGTTCATCAGTTTGACCCAAAAACCAAAACAATTTGTTCAAGTAACATCACTGAGGAAACTGAAAGCAGATTTGTAAAGAGAGAGTGGGATGGATCTCCCCAAGGGGTGGAAGCAGAGGATGTAAATTCACCCATCCATCCAGTCTAGAGCAGTGTATCACCACAACAAAATGTGCACCAACTTGTCACCCATTTTTCCATGCACTTGCTAGGCATGAAATCCAAATTATGTATCAGCACAAAAATGCAGTGATAAAAGTAACTTTGCCAAACTCGAGTTTACTCACAACACCAAGATCTTTCTGCTTTTAAGAAACTAAGGAAACGAAGTAATTGTTTAGGTAAGAAGATCAAAGCACAACAGAAGTCTAGACCCTTCTGGTAAAGGTGAACAAGTTTTATTTTCACAGCTGGTTTTATGTCCACATTTTCATCATCTACATGAATTTTTCTTATGAACAGTTCTCATATTAAAAAAACACAACTGCTATATACAGCTGCCAAAGCATTAAATTATTCCATTTATGTGCATGCACGTAAACAAAAACATACACATTCACAGTGAATCAAGAATGTCAAGCTGTATAATTAGGATTTCTAGGCACAGTTTACAGTAAGATAAAAGCCTGCACTGGTTTACATTACACTGGTAAAATTTGGCCAGAAGCTTGGCATCCATACCAGCTCCAATCATGCCACGTTAGGAGATGTGGACTGCTTAAGGTGTTAAGAATAATTCATTGGCTTTTAATTTAGAATTGTGGACAGTTTAGCAAAAAAGAGGATAGCTTACCTTAAGACAAGCAAGAGCATTCTGATTTTAGGGTGTTAAACAAAAATAAATTAAACCAATTATGTTAGTTTTAATCTCCTAAGTGAAATTACTCCACCTGGGAAATCCTACCTGCTTTTTCAGTGAGGCAGCACTACAGATATAAACAGTTCTGGACTGACACTTAGCAGATGTATGTATCCAGAAAAACACTGCTCTAAGCTGGCACCAGGAGAAAGCCACTTCTGGGCAAAAGGATTCAACTCCATAGGAAATTCTGCACTTCTACTGGTTGCATTTCTTTTTATTACCAATGAGTTTTTCAAACTAAATCATCTTCTAGGAAAAGTTTGCTGAATCATAGCAAATCCTTGTGGAATTCAGATAGACAATAATCACATTCTTTCACCATCTATTCCTCATTAACTTTCATCAATAACTACAGAAAACCTACAACAGTTTTCATGCAGTGGAAGAGGAGCTGAACACCTGAGGATAAATCATGCTAGTACTGTATTTAGTTTGCTATATACTCCTTCAGAAAACCTGAGCATTCTTGCCAAACCATGGGTAAGGTGGCATAGACAAGTGGAATTGCAAGCTACACAAGCAAGCATCAAAGTCACAGATTCATCACTGTTTCATGGAGAAGTGCTCTACACTCCAAAGAATGCATAATGGCTCAAGTATTACAAAACTGAGCTCAGGCTGTATATGACAGAGTCAAAGGAAAGAGACCACAAGTCAGTCACCCTAAGGTTAAAATAAACCCAAACCAAAATCTTATCTGGCAGAACATACAGTGATATTTATTCAAATACCTCAATGCTACTGAGATTTGTTCCTCAAAGATCCCAAAGCTCTTTCTGAAATTGAACACAGACATGCTGGAAGCACACATCACTAAAGGCTACAGATGGAGAGAAGTTTTAACTGCCCCTTCACCTTAAAGCACTGATCTCTGCTGTTAGCCCTCTTCACATGATGACTCCTCCTAAATTTAGGCTTACCTCAGGAAAACAAAATTAGTCAAGAATGTAAATTTTGCAGTACTTAAATAAAAATAAATTCACATCTTATACAGATAAAGATTACCAGCAACTTTATAGCTCAGCTGTCAAATCCTGGATGTATTTTTGGTCCATGCCTTTATATAAATTAAGATGCTCAAGTTAATTTTTCTTGGTTTCCATGCTGTGTCTTCTGGCTACAGGGGAAATGCACAGAAATGCAAAGCTCCCTCCATCCAAAGGCTCTAAAGAGATGAGTTTTTAGAAAACCAGCTGCATCAACCACTGGATTCCTTGTGATTGCCACCTCCTAGAGGCAAGGTCCTGCCATAGGGTAGCTGAAACTCTCCCGAGGGACTGCAAAGTCCTGCCAACACTTTTGCACTGCTACACTTGAAAGGCAAGAGGAATCTTCATTTGCACTTTTCAGTACTCAGGAAGCAACCCCACAGAGGGGTGAAACCCCCAGTAGAGGCCTGGACTGCTCAAACCTATCCCAACTCTGCTGTGGGCATCAGACTAACCCTAAATAAACATCACTTGGGAGTGTGTGCCCCAAGACTTGAAAGCCAGCCTTTGTGGGCTGCTAACCTTTTATTCAAACCTTATGAAACCGAGCGAGGCATTTAAGGACCGGGCAGGAAGTGGAGAGCTGAAGTTATGTTGCCTACACAAACAGGCCCAAAATATGTTCCTCAAATCCTAAGATTCCTTTCTTCTCAAGCACAAGCAAATCACTGACTACAGTGTACAAACTCAAAGACTTGCATCTGGCCTCCTGCTATCTAATTTGTATTTTTATGGACTCAAAGCTATTTCTACAACTGCTGTTTACAAGAAATATATAAGTCAGGAAAACTCTACAAAGCTGCATTTACACAACTTTGTGATACAGTGCAGGAAATGCTTAAGCTAAATTAATGACCACAAGTAAACAAGAAAGCATTGTTTTGTGGTTAGACAACTGCAATTCTGAGTTACACAACTCATTTATCTAGAAACCTTGACTATTTCTGATATTAAATTCCCCTTTTTTATGTTCAAGACTCAGGAAAGTCCTGCTTAAAAGAGCTGATACAATACAAAACCCTTTAAGTTCATGCAAAATAAACTGGAAAGAAACTTGTAAACTTAAAGGATATAAAATGTCAAGTGTGGGGAAGTGAAAAATTAAAACAAAGAATGTGCAATTTCTGCCAGAATCTAGAAAAACAAACAATAACAAGTAAGGAACTAATATCTGGCCCACTTCTGCCTCCAGTTCCTGTGTGGGGGCTTTAGCTGAAGAAATATCATATTTTTGCAAACAAAAAGAGGCTTAAGCAGCAAGATGTTAGTGCAGCCGATTTAATGCAATGCTGCTTTCAGAACTGTTTTACCATTTTTACTCAGCATTACTCAATTTCAATCTTTTCCGTAAAAGTTTATGTCAATTTTTTTTTCTGCATTCCATCAAAAATCAGCTCCTTTTCCAGTAATAAATACAAAACCAATTCTTTATCACCAAACACAGAATGACATTACCACTATTGATAAAAACCACTATGGGCTGAGCATTGCATAACATCCCTCAACATGTTGCACTTGCAAAATATCCCAGTTTTTATAAATATTGCCCATGTGTTCCATGCTTTCATAAAGCTTTTGCCAAAACCCTCACTTTTCAAGTGACATGGAAAGCTTAGTAATGTGGAAAGAATGTCAGTGAACCAAAGAGAAAAATCAAGCCTACTTTCAAACCTTGCTATTTGCCCTGTTACCTGGCAATTGGTGCTCTTTGGAGTAACCCTAATTAACCAACAATTAATGCACACATCCAGACCTGTTGAGGCTGAGCTGACATGGTACACTTAGCAATTTTATAGTACCCTTTATAAGCAAGGTATGTGACTCTCAGGACTTGATAGTGAATAAAACCAAAACCACAGCCAGCTTTTGGACAAAAAAGATCTTAGCAGAGGCAGAGTGCCATCTGATAATTAGACAATGGTTAGATTGCTATGGTAGCAGATAAGTTAGACAAAACCACAGGAAAGCAAGCTTTTACTAAAGAGTTACAAAAGTACTGATGAGGTTCTTTTCAAAAAGAACAAGAAATAAGTATCATAAAACATTAACTTACTTATCAAAGAAGACTGGCAAAAGGAAAAACATTATCCAAAGGTCTTTAACATAAGCACATAAGCAAGAGCCATACACAGGGAACACTAGAAAGGATTGCTCTTGAGAATAATTCTAGCTAGGAATGATAAAGACGGCCAATATAGGAAAAAGGGCTCTTTTATTTATTTATGGAGCCACGTTTGCTCCTGAGAAATCCCTAACTGTGTGTGATTCATATTATGTAAAGCACAAGCAGGCACATACATAAGGTACTTCCAATTCAGTCCTACAAACAGGGTATTTTTAATTTACAATAACCACATCTGTATGCTGGGATGTGGGAAAGCAAGGACGCCGTGCAAACGCGTGATTTCTAACTCAAACAACAGCTTTGTTTCCAACAGGCGAGAGGGCTTTGAACTGCAAACCTTCCTAAGGAAATACAGTCCACTTGAGAGCAGGGGGAACTAGCTCAAAGTCAGCATTCCCAGACATAAATAAGCATGTGCTGGGGTCAGCTTTCTGCAAAAGAAACCAGTTACCCATCAATAAAAAAATGAATATATGTGTGCTTGCAACAGCCATCAGCAGTTTCTTCACCCAAAAACGAACCACGTGAGTGCTTTATGTTCAACAGAATTAACAATAAACCAAGCCTCAAGCACTCAGTTTTGCTGCAGAGTAAAAATATAATGGCACTGCTGCCACTTGACAGCCAAGGGGATCTTAGCTTTGTATGTCAGTGAAAAACAATCACCACCCTGGAGCACAGATTGGTCAATGCCCCTTATGTGCCTACATTTGGCTACTGTTTCCAGTAAACACCAGCTAGTAGTTCATTTTAAAAACAAAAATAAAGCATGCAACGAAGCCTTGTTCTAGTCCTAAGCAGACCCAGCTAAGAAATATTGAAAAAAAACTGCTCTAGGTTTTCATTCTCTATCAAAATGTGTAATAGGAGTAGATGATGAACAATGAATAGCAGGAAAAAAACAGCCCCAATAAAAATCACACAGTTTATGTAAGAGGTGAACACACCATAACCCAGCCTCACTTTCTCTCTGATGACTATTTCAAGTAATTTAATTTTAAAACAACAAATTGCCAGGCATGCATGCAAGTATCACAATCCCAGAAAAACCTGTCATTTTCCAAGTCCTCCATTACTTCCTCAAAGCTTTATCAAGCCCTTAGGAAAGAAGTCTTTCACATACTGGGTGAGATTTAGACTTCTTGGAAATTCTGTAAGTTAACTTGTAAGTTTTTTAAAAAAGGTAAACATTTAATACATACAACAAACACAAAATAACATCTAATTCTTCTTCGTCTTATAATTTAACAGAAAACCCCTCCACAGAGGAACTTCTTAAACTGTGTTGCTCTCAATATAGCGAGCCTCTGACCTTTATTTCAGCATTTTTAATCACACAGAGCAACTTAGGATCCAAAAAGCCAGGTCAGCAGTCCCACAGGTTTGCAAGAACTATGCAAAGCCTGGAATAATGCTGAATAAGCCACAAAGCCATCCAGGAGAAAAATAAAAACAAAGCTGTAACATCAGCTGAAAACTGAAAATTAAAGGTTAAGTATTTTACTCAAAATTGCCAACCCAACAATTATTTTCCTGAGAAAAGGAGGGAGAGGATAGATCATGGAGCCCTTATATGAGAAAATGCCTGCTACTGAGGAACAGAAAAGTTAAAAAAGCCATGACAGGCTTTGCTCTTCGTCATCCAGAAAGCTCTGATTTAAAAAAAAAAAAAAATTGTCCACAAAAGATTCCAAACATTCTTCTTCCATTACAATTATATAGATTTCAAGATGTTCCACAACGTGAACCAAAGCTTTGTGCGGTGCAGAGCAGCCAACAGAAAAATTACTTTTTTCCTGCAGTTAAAATGGATTAGCTTTAAAACCAAGCAGAAAAGGAAAAAATGGAGGACTTGCTGCTCTAGCTCCTCTGCTGAATGTTTGGAAAGTTCATGTTTCAGGAGTCTTTAAGCAGAGTGAACTGCACTGGAAGAGGAAGGAGGTTAAACACTAAGTTATAGTGGCAGAGTCAGGGATCTTCAATCACAAATGCATTGAGAAAGGGTAAGAATGAGTCCCCACAGAGAGAACTGCAGCCATGCTCAGCCCTGCTGTCACACAGCACACACAAACACCACCAGGGAAAATGGGCATTTCCAGCTCAGAAAAATCCTCCCCACAGTGCAAGCGTTCACTCAGAACAAACTGCATTATGCCTCCTGCAGAAAAATGGCAAACACAGCCCTACCCACACATGATAAGTATTAAGCAAAGCCTCCTACTATTGACTTTATTTAACTGGGTCTTCCTAGAGTTGCAATTAATCCCTAGGAATTTTCCAAGTTCCAAGGTTTGCAGAGACTGTGGGTGATTTTTGTACCAAGCCTGTTTTTGCAGTCGAAAAAAGTCCATATACTGAGAGAAATGCAAGCCCAAGATTCAAACACCACCTCCTGATACTGAAATCCAGACATTCTAAAAAAACATACAATCATAAATACATAGACCTTATTTACTCTAAAGACAATACATACCATCATCAATAGCACCTAATCTTGATCTTAAAAATAATACAGAAGTATCAACTGCATGTAGTTTATTGCATAGATGCCATAGTACAAGTATGACCCATCAGATGTGGCTCCAATCTTCACAATTCATGCTGTTCTTGAGATAAACATGAGAGTATTGTGCTTCCTACTGTGCCAACAGTGACTTTATCCCTTAATTTATGCTTCTTCCTTCATGCTGTTTTTTCACCAGTGCTATTTCAACTATTTGAGCTGTTCCTTTAAAACAGAATTTGGCTATTGTTTGCTTTTTTTTGGCACATGACTAAAAACAATGAGGCATTGCATACAATTAGCACTAATTAAGTGGTATGGAGACCAGTAGATTGTTCTGTAAGGACAAGCATGTAAGTTTATAAATTATTCTTGTGGAGGAAAGGACATTGTAACAGCCAAAAGTTACAGACAAAAAGCTCACTAGACTCTGAAAGTCTCTGCCTATCTCAACCATGCATAATTAAAAAAGGAAAAATCCAAACCCAAACCATCTACAATTAACAGAGGTGAAAGTCTGGAGGGTGTACTCCATTTCTGGAGTTCATAAGCCATTATTATTAAGACTGCCAAAAAAAGCAACGCTTCCTGTTTGCATTTTTTTCTTCTGTTTTGATTTTGGTTGAATTTGGGTATTCTGTTACAGCTCAACTGGACTTCACCATAAAATACTTTTCAGCTCTAAGTTGCTACCCTGAAATCATGAGACTGCTTGGCTGCCACAAACCCACAGCCTTGGCAAAACCGATTTGCAGAAATTGATACAAATCCTCTCTGCAACCTAATCAAAAATAATCACCAAATTTAAGGTATCAGAAGAAAAAATTTGTTTTAGTAAAGAAAAGCAAATAAATTTCTGTTGCCTAAGTTGTCATACTGAAATGTTAACCAGCTCTCACTGCGCCTCCATGGAGCGCACTTGCCCACAGATCAGAGAGGTTTCCCCAGAAAATGAAACTATTCTTCTGTTGCTGAAGAAACAGCACCAGGGAGCTGAGACAGCTCAAGCACCAGTCCCCAAGGTGTTCAGCCCACTTCAATCTCTATATTGCAGTAATTAACCAGTTCCTGCCAGAAACATCCCAAACCAGTCTGTATTTGAGCAAAAGGAGCTGACCTGGGTTCAACCTGCAGCAGTAACCACCACTTACAGCAGAATAAACAAGGGTCACTAGAGCACATTAAAGAAATTGAATTAAGAGTTATTTAACTTACCAGAAAAGGTGCTTTCCTCCTAAATACCCTCTTCATTTCTGCTTCTGTCCTTAAAAATGTTGAGATACTCTCCCTTTAAATTCAATAAGGTTTAAATCATGGACTACCTCAAAAGAGAAATTGACTTTGTATTTCTGAAGTAAAAGAAATACAGTCCAAGAGCAGAAAGTTTGAGAAAATGACATCACTTGGGAATCACAAGAGACCAGAAAGATAATTATATTTTAAAATTAGAGAACCATGTTTTCATTTGGGCTGATGTTAAACCCTTTTACAGGAGATAAAATTACTCAAACATTAAGAGCACATTCTTACTCCTTTGATTACTAAAATGGTAGAAGAAAGGTTAAATTACAACAAAATCCTAAATCCCAAGAACTTTCAGGTATTTCAGAATGAGAAGCTCCATCTCTAATTTTACTTTTACCTTCACTCTACTGGGTTAAATTGATCTACCTTAAAAATATGCATAATTCCCCAAATATTTTTTAATCATTTGCAGGTAATTAAGATGAGTAAAACAGCACAACACCAATCCCTTACAAAGTGACTACACTCCTAAAGTCTCTACTGTTAACCAGAAGATTGCAGAAATTCTTTTATGGCTGTGGCTCTTCTCTTCAGAAAAATGCAAATCCATGCTGATCAGCAGCTCCACACCACGGTCTTCCAGGTCACACCTTTAACGTGGAAGTCAACATGCACTGCAGAATCTGACTTTGCCTTATTGTAGCAAACAAAATGCACCCAAATACCAAACATCCCAACCATCCTGGTGCTGCCTCCATTCCAGTGAAGCAGGTCTGATGAGGCAGAGTAGCTGTTTTGGGACACACATCACAGAAAGAACCCATCCTGGGTAGGGACATAGCAAAGCATCTACACCAAAGCCCACACTCAAAAGCAGTGTTCACCAATGATCTATACTCTATCTGAAGGGGCAGTTAGGAGAGGATGGAAAAAGGCATCCTGCAGGCTCCCAGCTCTCCCTGCCTGCCCCTGGCCTGCTCTCACTCACACGAAGCAGAGCAGCCCAAAGTCTGGGCACCAGGTGCAGAAATGCTCAACGTGCTTCAAGTGATCTCGATCCATCACGCTGCTGGGAGGGGGCAGAACAGAGCTGGTGAGTGGTTCCTCCTCCTCTCCTCCCATCAAACACTCCAAACAGAAGGAGAGCAGGAGAGAGGCTGAACAGAAGCACTGAGCAGCTCCTCTCCCGACAGCGTGCCTGGCTGCCGTGCAACGTATGGGGAGATCCTTCCTGCGCACATCCAAAGCTACTGGACTTGAATAACGCTCTTAGTCACGTCTCCCTTCGCCTCTCGGGTGCTGAGATTTCCCACTCTGAAATTTCCTATCTGTCTGACAGACTTGGCTGTGCTGCCCTGCTCTAACCCTCTGCTCTGGCCAACCTGCACGGGCAGTTGTGTCACTCTTTCCTTGAACGCAGCCACTCGCTGCTCCCACGCCTCGCTCAGCCCTGCCCAGATCCAGCCACTGCTCACTTGGAGATGAACATTCCTTTAACTCACGCCATGCAGAAAGCAGGAGCAGGGGAGAGAGACACCAAAAGCAGCCTCAGGCAGCACACAGCTGTAGCACGAAGCTGACAGCACTTAATTCTTTTAACACATTATTAAAACCAGTCTCCAACTCGCTGCTGGCTATTCAAGGGAAGGCAGTGCCAACAGAAGCTCTGCAGTGATACAGGAGAGACACCCAATGAAAAGATTCTTGTAAATATGCAGCTGATAGCCTCTAAGGAAAAAAGTGTACTAGCATTTTACATTTTAATTGATTTGCATTATGTTCTCAAGTCAAAACACCAGGAACCCTCAGCTCTCTAAACACAGAAAACATACTTCCAACAACATATAAACCAATTTAAAATACTTCAGTCAAAGGAATATGAGACTTGGTGTCCCTTTTGCACGATGAGTAAGCACATCCATGGGTGAGAAGTGCTATACAGTGGTGAAATCTTAGATTAGATGGCTTTTGTAAAGGTAAAATTCATCTGTTGTCTAAGTCTGCATCTCTCAGGTGATAAATGCCTAAAACTATACTTAAAATCCAGCAGAATAATCTTCTAGCACTCACTTCCCCCAAACATTTACAAGAACACAGAATATAAAGTTTTGTAAATGTTTAAATATATGCAAAACTTCGCAATACCCTACTCTGGTTTTTTCCACAGCTTAAATGATTCCTCATGTCTCAAACACTGGAATTACTTTTTTTATTTCTGCCAAGTCTCTGAAGAATCTAAAGATGTCACTGAAGACCACTTAAAGTAAAAAACCTGAGCGCTGCTAAGCAACCCAGAAAACATCATTACATGTTCAATTGTTTAGTGCATTGAAAAATTTCACACATATTGAGAGTCCATGTATTCTGCACTCTAATGATGGTAATGTCTTCCACACAGAGGAAGGAAAGAAAATTCTGCAGAATATGTTCTTATTTCAAAAAGGAATTGCTTATAAAGAACTAAAGATTTGATCAAATTTATTCACTGTTTCTGCACATGGAACAGATTAGAAACAGATTCTCTCTTATCCACTATTTTCTACACACTCCGGAAGTAAATTTACTAAGGAGAAACAGCACTTGTGTTTGTTTAACTAAAAAACTAAAGACATACCAGGATTCTTTTCCACTATATAAAAAAGTATTTTAAAAATGTATTCTACATCCAGACTCTTTAAATCAATGCTATTTTAACTGCTCCAGCTGTACATAAGCAAAGGCCATCTAATGTAATTTAATATTTCACCACTCTGTAGCACTTCTCACCCATAGATGCGCTTCCACATCCTGAAAAAGGGACACCAAGTCTCATATTCCTTGGATGAAAAGGATTTCCATATCCCAGCAAGGGTGACATGCAAATGTATGCTTCATTTCAATACCACACAAATACATGTGTGTTTTTTCCATTTAAATGTAAGTGTTACACACACAGAGACATGGTTTTAAATACAGGTGATTTTAACCCCTTTCTGCTCAGCACATGGCTCTGTAACACAGCGTAATGCTCTGCCAAGAACTCCTGTACAACAAAGCTCCTGGTTTAATTACTCTGCATCCCAGTTCATACACCCTCAAGGAACACAATCTCACCATAAAGAACATGGGGAATATCTTCAGAAGACATCAATGTAACTAAACATAAAAATATTTCACTGCATCACTTATAATGGACTTAATATTTATTTTGGAATTATGAATTTCATTTTTCCATCTCTCAAGATGTTTGGTTTTAAGTTACCAATCCTGTATATTCAACTGCCATAAATTTCATGCAGGCACAGAATGAACAGAACAGATCCAATCAAAATACACATAATCAAAGCCCTCCATTCACACAAAGTGATTTGCAATAAGGTAAAAGGCACACTTAAAGGTTAAACCACTAATTCAGAGTGGTAACATAGATTTCCCAAACCAAAGTTTGCTTAAAATGTAAAAAAATAAAAATAAAAAATCATCACCTGTACATAGAATTAAAAAACGTTTTATAAACAAAAAAGAAAGAGGTGAAAATCTATTTAAAACTTTGGAATATGTAGCAACCTCACCATGGAACCTTACACCATCAAAACAATCAAAAAATTGAAAGGTTTATATAGCAAGGCAGAAGAAGAGACAATGGCAGAAGCTGATGCCCAGGAAGTTCCATCTGCACACGAGGCAGGACTTCCTTAAGGTGCAGTGACCGAGCACTGGGACAGCCTGCCCAGAGGGGGTGTGGAGCCTCCCTTCCTGGAGATGTCCCAGACCCAGCTGGACACAGTTCTGTGCCATGTGCTGCAGGATGAACAGGGAGGCAGGACCTGTGACCCCCTGTGCTCCTTTCCTGACCCACTCTGGGATGTGTGAGCTAAGAACAGCACAGATACGTGTACATGTTCCAGAAAACAAAAGCAGCACTTCAAAACAACAGGATAAATCATCACTGTTACCTATTCCCCTCTCCAGTTATCTTTTAACATTGCTTCTTTCAGACCAGATCTACTTGGCTTAATACTGATTTTCAGTTATGTTGTACTGGAGACCATTTAGCTCAGCTTGATTATAAAAATGTAGCAAGTTCTCCTCACAAGGAAATCTAGCGTAATTCCCTTCCAAGAACCAAGTTTAAACAGAAGAAGCCCATGATCTGAGCTGCTCCACAAGCAGCAGAATGGTATTTTGGGTTTGTTCTGCTTGTCATCTCATCACTACTATGGACAATCATTCAAGCCTTTACACAGACTTTGTGCCAAGTAAGTGAGAAAACACATAGCTCAATCTTTTTAAGTACAAAATTTGAACTTGCAGATATATTTCACTTGAATAATCTGGAATGAGGCTTTGTTTTTTCTTCCCTTGGCACTCTTATTTACAGTTTTTTGCTTTCAAAACCTCTGTAATATCTTAGCAGCCAAATCAAAATCCTGTGCCATTATAACTCCTACAAATAGAAGTCATTTTTGCAAGTTAAAAAGCTGTAGAAAAGGGCTGAAAGACATAAAAAAATTACCAACCCATAGCTTCTTAACATGTTGGGCAGGCACACAGGAAAACAAACCAACCAACTAACCAGAAAAACTTTGCTATGAGACGGGGGAAAAGAAGTACCTATAAAAGTCCAGTATAATAAACATTCCTCAGCATCTACTTACTGCAAGCCTGACAGTAACCACATAAGCACAATGATTGCTGCTTATTTTTCCTCGAAAACCATTCTTACAGACCTGATTCATATCACATTGCTTTAGAGGAAAATGGAACCAAGATTTTGCAAAGCCTCTCAGACCTGGCCTGCAGAGAAGTTTAGTAAATGGAAAATGGATGGCTCATGCCTCACTTGCAGCTACACATCTCCCAACAAGTAAAAAGGAATGGGGACTCACTATTTTCATACATTAATATTTGAGAAAAAGCTTCTCCATACAAGTTTATCAAGTTTTATACATAAGGAGTACTTTTCACAAGTTTTATTGCAACTTTTACATGCCAGGCAAGCCCTGGAATTGCAACAGAATAGGAAATGCAGCTGCCTTGTGGCTGGCACCAGCTACACTGACCAGCTTCCTACCTCTGGGAAAAGTCTCAGCAGTCAAATCAGATGGGGCAAAGAAAAGCAATTTTTTCAGTCTCAAAGCAGCAAACCAGAGAATATTCCTTCCAGTCCAGTAAAATTTCTACCAGGCTGCATTGGAAACCTTCTAGAAATGGTAACAGCTAAAACATTTAGCTGCATACAAAACTATCATTTTATCAAGGGCTAAGTACATCTTCAGATGGCAGATTGTGTGAGTGTCCTGGAAAGCACCCCCCCAAGCCACCAGTGTGCCCCAGGAGTTCACAGTCCCAAAAGGAATGGGACAAAATCTAATCTTTAAAGGTTTAGGATATATCAACCTGGGCAATTAAAAGAAAATAAAATCTAAGCAATAAAAAAGGAGCTTTACTCCACAGCATTTATAAACTGTATGCCAAATTCAAGACACAGCTGCTGGCAGCTGGCCATCTGGGAGGTAGTCAGAATGACTGGAAATCTCATGCCTTTCAAATGCATCATCTATTATTGTCTTTCTCACCACAAGTGATACATTTATAAATATATTTTTTAAAAACCTTTCACCCTTGAAGGAAAAGAAACCTAAAGAACAAGTTACCTCCTGTTTGTTGTCACTCACATGTGCAAGGAAGACACTTCCAGGAAGGATAAATTGAGCAACATGTCCTTCTGTGGTTTACACAACAGAATCCAAGCAGCAGAGATAACAGGACTGTGCTCCAAGCCCAGCTGCACTCCCAGGTCCTGTTTTCACAGCATGCTCACATACCACCAGCAGGAACACAGAGCTTAGGAGGATGTGGTGTCCCTGAACTGCACTCCTGGAGCCAGCCAGGCCATGCAGCCCACGGCCAGCTCCCACCACGGCTCCTGAGCACCCAGTTAGTTTATCCCATCCCCAGAGCAAACCCTGACAGAGCCTCAGCAAAACCTCCAGCAGGTGGGAGGCCCACAGAGATAACCACAGCTACATCCTTGTAGGACTGTCATCTCAAAAGCTGTCTGAAGGCAGCAAAGTAGCAGCAGTCACGTGCTGCCACAGCAGATCCGTGTCCCAGCTCACCCAGCCAGGCTGCAGGGACCCTCCAGTTGTGCTCCTGTGAGCCACAGCACCCCAACACCATGATCTGCAGCCAGACACAGCCCCCAGCACCCCTCGTGTGCATGAGAACCAAGATCTGCCCTGGCAGCAGCTGCCTGACCCAGTCAACATCTTGCCTTCCTGCAGGGATCTTCCTGGAGGCCAGCACAACCAAATCCTACCAGGACTGTCAAAGGTGGGGTCTACAGACCAGCTTTCCCAGCAGATGTTTCTCAATGTCCTGAGGAAGGCAAATTGATCCTTAACTCAATCACAGTTTTATCAATTATGGAGTGTATTATCACAACAATGGAGAATGCTTCGGGCTGCAAACTGTTATTTTTAATACTGCTGTCTGATCAAGGATTTACCTAAAAATGTATTTTTAGTCATCTCCAATACCTAACATTAATAAACACTGTGCTTTAATTTTACAGTCCAATCTCAGATTCAGTATTTTAACTCAACAATTGAAATTGTAGTTAACAATTCTTTAACTCCTTTGCTGTCCAAAAAAGACAGCAGTGACCTTACTTCAGCACTGAACACTGCAAAAACTGGAAAGCTTCCAGATTTTATGGATTATTTCCTTTTCAGAAAAAGAGGAAAAGTCATAAAATGACATTTTTTTTCTGCTTGTCCTGTCATTAGGCACCACTGAGAAGACTCTGGCTCCATCTGCTTATATCCTCTGACACACACAATTCATACAGTGTTCCCTGTGCCGTCTCAAGATTAAAGCTAAACAATCCCAGATGTCTCAGCCTCCCCTCCTGTGTCAGTTCTCCAGTCCCTCAGTAGCATTGTGGCCCTTGGCTGGATTTGTTCCAGAATGCTCATGTCTCTCTGTCACTGGGGAACCAAGGCAGGACTCAGCACTCCTGATGGGTCTCACCATGGCTGCACAGTGTGTCAGGCCCCAGCCTGTGACAGTTTCCTCCCCTGCCTGCAGCACTTCATGTCCCCTTCTGCTGAACTTCATGGAATTCCTTTGGGCCACTTCTTCAGCTTGTCAGAGTCCCTCTGAATGGCTGCCCTCCATCTTCACATTCATGGTTAATTTTTCCTTGCAATCAAGGCAAAAACCCAGCTAACCAGTTCCTGCTCTCAGTCCCTTGATCACCTGTCTGGAAGGTGTCACAAAAGCATTCCAGAAACCTCCTACATGGCCTGTGTGCTGCCAGGCTCTTGTCCCAGCAGAGAACAGAGGGGTTAAACTCCTCCATGGGGATCAACTGCAAACAGAAGCCTCTCTCCAGCTGTTTGAAGGCTCATGTGCTGCTTCTTCCCACTCAGATGCTCTGTAGCAGCCACCTGTGAAACCAGCCAGCACTCTCAAATGGCTGGTGGTGTGCTCCAAGGCAGAGCTCCCTGCAATCCTGCCACTCCCCCACATAAAAGGGCAACACCTCCTCCTCAGCATCCCACTCTGTGCACCCTACAGACCCTGTCACTGAAGGACTCCAGTCCCCAGAGCTATCCCACCACACCTCTCCAGCCTCAGGGAGATCTCCACCTGTCTGCTACCCCTGCATCACCATCAGGAGCTTCAGGTGCTCGTGGGCTCCCAGTAAAGGTTCTCCTGGAACAGTCCTGCAGGCACACACCTATGGTGTGCCTTCCCAATTTCTGTGCCCTGGTGTCTATTACTTCAGCAGAGCTGCACAGCAGGAGAACAGCTAGGACAGAACAGTGTTGCTGCCTGCCCATCAACCCCTCCATGAAATTTGGCTTGCAGCAGAAAGATTACATGGAGTTATGCTACCAGGCAAGTGACTTATCCAGACATTTAAGTGTTCACAGTTATGGATTTGTTTTCAATCCCCTATCCATCACACTCATCTTTTTCTGCAGAGACATCAAGAGTTTTTCCACCCAATATCCAAAACCTGCTTTCACACATGAGAGAACTCGTTGATTACTCAGATTCCTTAGACTGCATCATCTAGTGAGAAAACACTCTCACTCTGGAGCGGTCCTTCAAAACATCATTAGAACTTTAGCATGAAACTATTTATTCCAGTAAAGAGGATATCACTGCAGATATCTTTACACAAATCAGCTATAAAAGTCACCCAAACATGAAGAGTTCCTTTGCCTCATGCAATACACTCATACTGCTCTGAGCCAGAGGCAAGAAACAAAAACAAATACTGAACAAGAGCTGAGGCTATGTTCAGAGAATGATTTGAATTGCTTAAGTCAAAATTATTTTAGAAACTACCACTGATTAATAGGTAGCATCTTAAAGAATAAAACCTTAAATCAAGTGCTTGTTCCTTCAGATAGCTTATTAGGTGTGTGTATTTTCTGTAGCTGAACTCCAACTTGTTAGTCATACCAGATTCAAGCTCAAAGTTCACAAAAGTCACCAAAGAGTCTTCACTGCAAAGGTCACCACCGTAAAAATATTTTAAAAAAAGCAATTAGTTCATCGACACAGAGGTTTGAAATGAAAGAAAACTAGCATGTTTCATTGTTTGAGAGGCATAAAGCCAAGAGCCTGAAATGAGTACTCAAAATAGGACATATTTTCCAGTGGAGGTAAAGATTACAATATAACCAACAGGAATGTGCAAGCCAGCAATACTTAACTCAGCAGCTCATGCCAAACCATGATAGTCCGTTGTACTACTTGAACACTGAAACTTGAGAAAGTGGTATTATTACAATTGTTAATAGTGGAATGCAAGAACTACAAGTCACACAAATTCATTTCATGTATTTATTTTTTGTAGAAATAGACTATTCAGCACTTTGGGGATTTGAAAACCTGACAAAGAACTTGGATTCTTTTTTCCTGCTACATATAAGTTAAAAACCAAATGTAAACGCTATTAGGAAGGTTCCAATTTCCCCACAACTACGTCCTTGTATAGGTTATGCTGACACATTACAAGGAACAAACTATAATAAAAACCACCAACAGAAATCTCACAATTTAGTAGGAAAACCCAACATTTTCTTCCTCTAGGAAAAGCAACTGTGGTTAGGACCTACTAAAATAAAGAGTAAGATATTTCAGTGCAAATCTGGTCATAGAGAAGACATAGTTCACAACCCTTGGAGCTCCAAGAGGGACATGGGAACTGTAAACAGGAGTATAAATCACCAGCACCCTGAGTATTTTTAACTTCAGCTGCAAGCAAGGTACACAAATTATTTGAAGGACCACAGTACACTTAGTTTTACTGTACAGATTTCTACCACCATCACAAACACACAAAAAAATCCAGGGGAATATCAGTAATTCCTGCTTAGCCATTTAAACATAAAACCCCCAAATAAATTTAACATGGAACTTGCCCTCCCTGCACAGGCACCATCATAGGAACATTACAATTGCCTGTTAAGCAGCCAACTTGCTCCAAATTCATATCTTCAGGGTCTGTGCTCTAATAAAACCATTGTTTCTAGCACTCAGCAGAAGCCTGGGTTTCTTAGAATATCTCTGTCTTCTTTAGCACATTCCAATAAAAGTGCTTTTCTTCCCCCCCACTCCACTTCCCCCAAACTTTGCCTGCCACACATATCGATTTATCATTCTCTGCAGATGAAACAAACCAGTGCAGAAGACTATGAAAAGTACTGAAGTAAACTTTCTAACAGTTATGCATTAAGCAGGGAAAATATACTTGTTTAAACACAAGTTTCACCTGATAGATCAGCAAACAAAAGCTGGTTATCATCCAGACATCAGAAAGAGGCATTGCATAAGCACAATCAAGATCTGACAATGGTCTCTGGGTGACCTTTAGGCAAAGGAATGAACAATTTACAGTAAGTTTCGTGTGGATTAAACCATGCAAAAAAAAAGTTATCTAAGTACTCATGTCACCTCCCCCTAAGAAAATTAGGGGTTGTTTTGGCAGAAAATTACTAGCTGAGCATTTTTCTAGCTCCCCATGACAGGCAAAGAGCACCAAAACAGAGGGAGTAGGATCAGGAGAGCTCTCTCAACGCTGCAATGGCAGGACAGAACTACACAAGGGTACCTCAGTGAGCACTGGCTGCTCATACTGAATTGCTGACAGCACTTTTACTGCCAGGAAAGCAACCACTGATCCACTATTACCTTTAGAATTGACACGATTCCTCTAATTCTGGCCTACTCCAGCTGACCTGTGACATAACCCACATAGCCAGCACCACACCCAGTGCTATTTTCCAAGGAGCCCACCTGGTAGCAACACACCTGCTCTGTAAGATGAGCTTGAGAGCAAACTGGGTGCTCTTCAGCATGCAGGTCTGTGCTTTTCTTCGTGTGTTGATCAATAAATAGTCAGAAAAATGCTGAATTACCTCATAAGGGAAAAAAATCCCAACAAAACCAATAAAAACACAGAACAAAAAAAGCACCACCCATAAAGTTACCCTGAGGAGTCCTCAAAATGAAAGATGATGCACAAAAAAAATACAAAACAAAGTGAAGAAATACAGAGTTTTAACTAGCACAGTTTTGTACTTTAATGAAAGAACCATATATAATATGGGCCCACACGCCAATGCAAGATTTAGACTCTTATTAAAAAAAGCATGGATTTGTTTTTTTAGTGAACTACTATCGTGTGATAGTACATTATAAAGTCAAAAAGTATTTAACTGTGAGTGCTTCAACCACACATACCACATAAAAAACCCCTACATCTGCTAAAGAACATGACAAAGAAAAAGGATTATTTGAAATGCAAGATTGGCATAACATTTTATAACCAAGAACAAGACACAACACACAAACAAAAAAAGGTGTTGCTCTCTTTGGTTTGGGGTTTTTTTAATGTTCATGGCCAACTTGTCAAGGCCTACTGATTGCTGCAACATCAGCTGATAGATTATACTTTCTGGACAGCTTTCCTAAGTTTACTGTTCTGCCTCTTTACAATAATATTCAGCTCCTATGGTAACAGGCACTCACACACTAAGTAAATCATCCCACAATATGAAGTCACCTGAGCATTAACCAGAATTTGTGCAGAGCAGCTGTAATTAATTGGGCTACTAGGAAATACCATCTTCTGTCACTGCTGAAAAGAGGGGCTGATCTGTTTTACTCATATTGGCCTCCTAGAAAAAAAAAAAATTATTCTAAAAGTATCTATTCACCAGGAAACTGATGAAGACATGAGGCATAAGAGAGCTTACACCCCACTGTAAAGACTGAGATTTGTTTATGGGACACAATTCCAATCATCTATGTGCAAGTAATGAAACAGTCATACAAAGAAGATGGACACAAGGAAAAAACAGTTCTTATTTGCAAGGGGTTTACCACAGCCTTTGCAGTTTCTGATATTCCAAACAGAACCATTCAGGGAATACCAATAAAATTATTTTAAAGCGGAGGGAAAAAAAAAAAAACCGTAGCAGAAGCATCCTGGAATCGATCAAAATTTTTTGACACCTCAAGTCAGATTTGATTTCTGCTTCAGATACAACTGGTAGCAAACAACCTGCACCTCCTGTTTTTTTGAAAGAGAACTACTGAGCTCTTGCTACAGCACTTACTGCAGTTACTCTGTATCTCACAGGGAGGTGCCCCAGTCCCCTCAGGAGCTGCAGGCTGCTATTCCCAGGTGAGCCTTGCTGGGATCAGCCCCGGCCCTCAGGAAAATGCCCACAAAGTGTGGGAAAGAAGAAAATAACCACAGCAGCAGCACATATAAAACTCAGCAATGCAAAAAGTAACAGAAGCACTGAGCTGAACATGGAGCTGCTGCACATTCTTTCTCCCAGATAGTTTTTCTTACATTTCACGATTAGTACAGTAAACAACAGATGTTGATGAGCAAAAAAAAAAAAACCAAAAAAAAACTACCGAGGCACCCCCAAGCAAGAATGAGAACATTTCCTGATAAGTTCCTTCAACAGATGCTCCTTCAGACTTGGCTTTAAAGATAACTGGACTAAAGACGATACATTCTCACTCTTCCATAATATAAGAAAGGTGTGCTGATCACTAGAAGATATTCTGAGTTTTTTAATAATTTAAAAAGTAACTTTCCAAAATGTAAACAAGCTATCTAGTAGCTGTCAAAAAGCAAAAGAGGAGCCTTTAAGCATCTAATATGAACAAAAAGCTGTATTTACACTGGCCTGAAATTTTTAAAAAAGCATAAAAATTTGCTAACTTTTGGAAATAAGAAATCTGCTCATCATGACTTGGATTAAAAAGATGTTTCTTTTCCATGATGCAATTTCTGCACATTTAAAGAACTTCCAGTAAAGGATCTGGTATTAGAAACCATAGGGAATACAGCCCTACAAATTATCTAACTGGAATTTGCTCCTGGAGATGGTTCACACTGCTTCCTTTCCATTGTCTCTTTCCTAATAGGGCAAGCCAAAGTTTCATTCCCAAAAGATGGACACAAACAAAAGGTGGGGAGGGTGGGAGAAGTTAAAAAATAAAATCAAGTTTGGCTTGTAATCAGCAGCACAGCTGACTGAATTTCTGGGTACCAGGCACAGATTTGGCTTCACGATGCTTTCCCTGACAGAGCTTCTTGGTGCTTGAGGTTCTTGTAAGTCAAGAGATTAGACAAATACTCATAAAGCACAGAGAGGAAACTGAGAGAGCACTGACAGAAACTGACAAAATGTTTACCAAACAGTTCGGTTTTCTCACAGAAAGAACTACTATGTTTGCCTCTTGCTTCCTAATAAACAGCTTTTCATTAACAGTAAGCCTGACAGTTCAGATTTCACATAAAGCCACTAATTTCCAAGTCCAACATAAACTTTCCACCACAAAAAGGATAACTATCTGACACAAACCTTGCTCAAACCCTCACCTGAACAATGTGCATTCTAGATGGGGCATACATCAATCTCACAATGTATTACAATACAAGCAGTATTCTGCTTGTATTTACTCACTATGCTCTATCATTCACATACCTTTTACTACTTTCTTCTTCTTATGTATTTGAAAAAGGAGCAAAGAAAAATCTTACATTTTGACACTGGCTACTACTGGGTCACACAACCTATAGAGTATTTGTTTTCTGCTTGGGAGCTTTGTTTACTCCTTCATGCTTACTACCTCAGGCAGTAGAAGAAAGGACTGTGTGAGGGATGAGATAATGGAAATTTATTCGGCTATTAGAGGAAAAAGTTAAGGCAACCTTCATCTTCTTACAGAACTCTAACTTCTGACCCTTCTCTACCACTTCTTACATAGCAATACCCATGTGGTTTTGGTTTTCAGACACTTTTGATGAGCACATCATTATAAATAGTTGTTGCTGCTCTGTTTCTCCAAATTCCTTTCTCTTTACTGCATTACATAATGAGATTTTTCTACTAGCTCTAAAGTATTAACTGATTAAAGATTAACTCACCCCCAGGAGAGACCACCTCAATTAAAAAAATTCCAATCATTGTAGTCACCAAGTCAAACCGCAGCTCTTCAGTGACCAACCCAACTCACCAGTTCCTGCTCGCTCCCACAGCCTCCCTTCCACTGCTGCAAGGAGGAAGGCAGGTGCCCTGACAGGGGATGCTCATGCAGGGAGCACCTAAAGCTTCCAGTAAGTGACTGAAATGCCTTCTCTGTGACACGCCAGGTAAAACATTTGTCAAGGGTTTGTTCTGAAAATGCACACAAATACGTGAGTTACCATGTTAGTGTAACATTAAATGTTTACAAAACAGTAGTTCCAAAGGAAAAAGCGTCCTCTTGAAAGCACCACCGTCTCTTCTTGTTGATCCAGACACACCCTGAGATTGACACTGTAAGGCCTGAAACTCACCTCGGTTCTCACGGGCTCCTCAGACCAGACAGCTGGGAACACCCCGGGGGAATCACCCTGCTCAGCAGCATCCTCAACCGGTTCAAACCCACTCATGTGCTCTTTAGCAACAAAACCAGCAATTACTACTCCTGTTTTGTCAAAAGCTGCCTACGTAACTTCCACTGAGAGCAGATAATTCAAAACATACCGGGATAAAATATGTAGCCTCAAGGAAAGAAAAAAACTTTCAAAAAAACCCCAGACAGCGGAGCCAAGGGCCGAGC